>JAVTVY010026475.1:0-102031 GCA_036873755.1 Hanleya hanleyi | reverse complement strand
GTGCAGGGGCCCGGCCTCGGGGACAACTTGTCCACCAGCAGAATCCAGGCATACACAGGTTAAAATTACAAGCGTCTAGTCCGTCATTCATAATCCAGCCATCGTCCATTAGAGAATATCCGCGTCCATAATCCAAAGACCTATTCCATTTCCATATAACAGTATTAGCACCAAATTCAAAAAGACAAAGTATACATAAACATAGGCTTGTTTCCTGCAAGAGAGAAGCGGTCAACAGTTTTCAATGATGCCGGCAAGACATCATGATGTTCCAAAATATCAAATCCGTATCGCTGATCAGTATTCTTAATCCATAATATTCGTTATAGAGTCGTCATCTAAAAATGATGTACCTCAGTCACGCTTTGATTGTGACCGTTCATATGAGTACCATGAGGATCTTGAAGTACATGGGCTCATACGGCCCCTAGCCCCGGGTTAAGCGGAATTAGACACATGTTACGAAACGTAGCGCCATAGATCTTGCACGCTACGTTCGTATTTTGCTATCAGCATGCGATATGTATCGCCAAATTTGAGAAACTTTGAGTGGAGGTTATTACCATGGTTATTATCAGGTTCGCTTAATTAATTTTTTTTTAATGACAATTTAGTCTTCAAATATCCACGCACATAACTCCAAAAGTTCGCATCAGACATATTTACATTCCAGATACTTACAATATAGGCCTCGAGCCAAACTGCCTGTCTCATGTTTTAGGCATGAAAATGATTTTATGATAGTTCAAAGTAATTCGCATAAATTCGAAAACAATCGCTCCCTTAAGGAAGTTCTGTGTTTAAATTTCTTGGCTTGATACTTGATAGCATTAGAAGGTGACAAAGTGTGTAACCAACCCAAACACCTCGCTGGGGGTCTAATAATATCCCAACCATAAGTCAGATTTTTGGACCGGATTCGGGGCCGCGCGCACATCGCCGGAAGTGACAGCATATATAGTAAAATAGAGGTTTGCCGAACATATCGATTACTTTTCAAGTCTGCATAATATCTCTGTTAATCTAGCGATAAAGAGAATTATATGGAGATTATTTCCCTGTTTCTCTGGACAGAGCATATCAAAAGTAATTTGCTCATGTGCAAAACTGAAGGAGTTGTTCGGTCGGATTCAAACGGAACCGTGCTTACGTGGGTTTTTTCCCTATACGTCATAGCAACGTAGTAAAGGTCAACTTCCGCTATTGGAGGCAGGGATGCTAAATGAGCCTGTAAAATGGAGCATGCGCTGTGAGGAGGATGTATCAAACCATTGTCTTAAATTCATGACCTAGTTAAATGACATTACGCTATGTAACTTTACCGAATTTTTTTATATTAGGCGAAGGAACGATCTTCGAAAACCTGTTACGCAGCTTGGATCCTTCAGGAATCAGAAAAGAGTCTATACTGTACCGTAGGGAGGAAATTCAGCTCAGTAATCATAACCATTTCCCATCGTGTTTTAAGTATTCATAGCAATGATGCTTGCTTTTGATAAAACTTTCTTCGGATTTTAATCTCGACTTGTCATGTAATATGTGGCATTTAGGTCATACTTTAATCGGGATCCAGGAGTATTTGAAAATTGCTCTGACATTATGTGGGTTAACGAGAGTATCGGACTGGAAATACCCCTTAAAATTGAACAAATATCGAATCGAGGTAACCCTGCCCTTCCGTGTATGTAAGCTATATTTACCTAGGGTACCAGCTTCTAACGAACAGCAATTTAGCATTCCGCCTGTCTTCTGAAGGATCTCCTGTGTCAAAAGGGGCAAGATCTTTTTCTTGATGTAGAATACTGGTGCAGTTTGAAAACAACATACGCCTCATCCATGGCTCGTTCATTTGCAAAACATAATTAGCACCTGCCATTGTATCCAGAGATCGAGATGGAAAGGGGATGGGGTATCGGAATATCGGTGTTTTTCTATTTTTGTTTTGTTTATGTGTTTCAGATATATTGATACATTGTAAGCGGCCCGTATACTGAAGGAGGAATATGAAATACTCCAAACAAAACTCCGCTTGCCATTTAATCTGAGACCTATCATAGCGTACCCAAAAAATCGGAGCTTACGCGATTTATTGGTAAGGAATCCCATATCGTGATCATTATCACGTAAAATTCTATATGGCATAAGCTAATATATGGCGGCCATATCTGAACTCTATACGAAACTTGTCTCTAGGAACATTTTTAAGATAAGAGATTTATAAATCCCTGTGCCCGTGCCTTCCACTTTTGAAAAATGTACATATTCACCAGATGTTCCACAAATCCACTCCCCCCCCCACAAAAATCGATTTGAATTGAAGGCGTGTGAATATACCATACCTGCTGTGATGGCTCCGTAGGAATACATGTGTTGAGATGCCAGAGTTGTTGTCTTGTCACCTTAACGATTCACTTCCGTGTCTAATAGGTTGTAGGATATGTCTTTTGCTAAATGTGATTTTCAATGCTGGGAAACTATAACTATAACCGATCAGTTTGATACACAAAATGTTGAAGCTTTCAATCCCAAGCTTACGTTTACTGTTCAGGATCCACTTATGTGGAATGCAGTTATTCCATTAGTGGATAAATTCATTATTTAGATCTATTGATAAAACAGATATATATTTATATACTGATTAGACCTTTTTGTAGGTCGGGGCGATATTTCGATAAAAAATAATCAGGTCACAGCTGTGTTTTATACACATTCGCAGCATCCAGATCCGAAAAGCTGGAGAAAGAAGTTCGACAAGCATAGTCTCTTCAAGTTTCCCTGGTTTGGGGATGGATGGCAGGCATGGTTTTCAAACACGAACGTAGATGTCGAGATCACTGGCAACCACGCTTTGTAGGGTTTTTGAGTTTTGGGTTTTAATTCACCCAACTATGGGGCTTTGGACCATATGGAAGATCTTTATGATGTTTGAAGCGTGGATAGCATACAAACGATACAGGAATTCATTTGGAAACATGAGTTCACGTGAACCTTAGGATTCCGCCCGTGGGTGGCTAAACGTTAGTCAGCATTGCCTGTAAGATGGATGTAAATGGGCCTGGAAATGACAACGTGTGTTACGCTAGTTTTCAGAATATAACGTAAACAGTCTCACATTTTTAAGGACAGTCAACAATTTCGTGTCCATTGTTGCGTTGTGGCTTGACAAGGTATAAAAATTAATTAAATTGTTTAACTTCATGTAAGACCAAATTAGTGCATACAAAAAAGAGTTCGAATAGTGCGTTTTGATATGAAATTGATGAGCAAAACTTCATTACGTTATATGTTTTACTCGACACACACTGGGTCTCAAATCGCAGGTGATGAGGTACCAATCTGAGACCACCCATTCAGGGGTTGGGGCGGGATCAAGTGACTCGAATGATGTCCGGAGCAAAAGCCTGTATGCCCTGAAATCCCCTTCGTCTGCTAAGCAGAATGCCAGAAATCATTTTTTAGATCAGTCCATTGATGTAAGGGAGATTGGGAGAAATAAAAGAAGACGGGTCAAATCTTATCCGGACTCCTGTAGGTAAATGCCATGGCTGGTAGAAGAATCCTGCAGATCGAAACTCCACCAACATATTTAACAGTTTGTCCCAACGCAGACGACGACATCGACGCCGAATGAAATAACAAAAATACCTACCTATATATGCTGCTTCTGTATTGTTGCATATATGGGCGGAATGAAATGAATATATGCTGCGTGTTAATCTGTAATTCCCCACTGATGATGTATGTAGTTTTATAGATGTGCATTAACCCTACCTGATCTGGGGGAAGGGGGCAAAATGGTCCCCCTACCAAACTCCCCGGAACGACAAATAAAATGGAGAGCTGAAACTCCGTGGCTTTATAGTTTATCATGTTGGGGTCATTTTGAGCCTATTTGCATGACACCCCGAGCAGAGGATCATGGGAAAATTCAAGATGGCGACGACGTGGGGTACCAGAAATCTGATTTTTTGCGTCATATTTCTTCAAAATTTCTGCTTTTACGCGATGAGAAGGGGATAAAAGCTATTTTATTTCACATGATATTAATATTTACTAATTTATCATGCATTTTTTGCGAAGAAATTGCATAAATAAAAAAATCGAAAAATCTGACTGAAAAATCTACGAAAAATGCCGTTTTTGAAAATGACGTCACTGTGACGTCATCGAAGCGGCTATCTTGGATCTTTTTACATCTGCTGGTAGAACTTGACCCAAGGGTATTGTGTGGTAAGTTTTAGCCGCCTAGCTCAAGGGGTAAGAAAAAAATAATTAGGGGGGGGCCTTTCGGACCCGCCCCCTGGCCAGGATAAGTCCCAAAAAGCCCAGGCCGGATGGGGTTAATAATCAAGCGCGTAATTACAAGTAGTGGCATTGATGTGAAATTATACATTCACTGAAGTGCGCATGTGCATATCTGGTGCACATAATGGTTATACATTATGTGCATCTAGTGTAAGGTTTCAAGCCACTTCAATCCCACAGTACAATCTAGAAAAGACTTTACATTAAACGCGAACATGACGTGAGAAAATCGAGATCAGAGTGTTCGAGTTAGCGACACTATGGCAGGATCGTCACGCGCCTTTACCACGACTATGTTTTGGAGAACGCGATCAAACAAAAAGAGAGACGCGATCTGCAAAATGTTTTAAGGCAACTAAATTTTCGTAGGCGCGCCTGTGTTTTTTGTCATCGCGTCTACGATTTCGGAAAAAGAAATAATTCATTGACATAATTGCACGTATCATGGCACATTTGTATTTCAACATTCATCATCGACGACAGGATGCAGTAGCCTACAAGGTTCTTTCGAGATGGATTGATCGAGAATACGGGTCGTTATTGTACAAACTCGCGCTTGGGATAATCGGTTAGTCTTCTGCCGTCGCGTCAGATATATGTAGCGGCGCGCTTTATTTTGTTAAAGACGCGTTAATTTAATATTTTTACGAGACTGATTATTTCTTACCGCATCAACGAAAGTTACAGATGCGTTTGCCGGTTTGGCGAACGCGTGTGTAATATTTTCAATCGAGATTTTGTTTTTATTTTGACGCGTCTCATACGCATTTCTTTGTCAGGGACATGAATTATACTCGCATTTAGTTTTTTTGTTTTGTCTCGTTTAAAGACAAGTCTTTTCTGAGCTGTACTGTAATTTCAATATATACACAGGAGTCAAAATTCACCAGCAAACAAAAAATATCGAACAATCCTGAAGCACTCTATCGACTATTTCTTCAGGTGGTATTATTTTGCTGAATACATGTTTGCTTACTGAAATTATAGCCTTCAAACCTGATTGAGTTTAGCCTGTAACCTGTTTACCGCTTTGTTTCCATTACTTCATTTTCTCCAGTTTTATAAAGAAAATCGTTTATTTCTTCGAAAGATACATCATCGGTTTGCGAAATTTGACATTGAACTAGGTAAAGAAAATAGTGGTGATTCAGTTTTCAAATGATCTGAATGCTGGGATATTGATATAAAAGTGACTTTCGCACTTTATTCAATGGCAGAACATATATTTCCAAAGAAAGGATCGAAAAAAATTGAAGCACAATATATTTTTTAATGTGTGTTCTACTCGACAAAGCCATCAATCGAGTGAAAACAACTTTTCGAAAACTAAATTTTTGAGAAATGAGGCTCATTTTCTGCAAAAAAAAACATGCGTTCAAAACTTCATACCTCTCGACAACACTGCAAGTGTATTCACATCAGTGTAATCCTGGAACATTATAATAATTTGCACATTTATATTGTTCATGTACATAGTTTGACCATGGAGCTGCACGAGGCGTTAATTACACGAAATAAGTTTTTCTTGGGATACGAACTCGGAAGCCAAATATATTATCATCTACAATGACGCAACCAAAACAGCGTGAGATTAACTGTAAGTCTCTATGCAACATCAAGTCAAACTATAAAATATACATTAGGTTGGCCCAGGGCAAACCCAATATTGTCGCTTGAGAACATGACAAGTATTTACCTTAAATTTCTATCGAAATATACAGAACTCTCGCGCAAAACAAGATTGACGAGAACATATATAAAGCAACAGAGGAAAAATAGTGAGCCAATAATTTTAATTGAAACAAGAGACCTGATTAAAACCTTCATTCTCGAAAACAGTATACGCCTAAATTGATTCTAAAAATGTCTGTCCCACAGCACGGTTATGGTGCTGATTTGTGTTTAACCCAGAAGATGAGCCTGGCAGAATGAGTTTGTTTGTCACCACGTAACCGTTCTTGAACAGTGATGTATTCTCGTCCGACTGTTCTCCCAATAAAGCCACGCTATCTTCTGCCTCCAAGGACCATGATTGCTCATCAGAACTACTGAATATCACATACACCAGTGTCCCGAACAGATACAGACCGGTACACATGAAAAACACCACTTGCCATTCCTCTCGCGTGCCCTGTAAGAATAAACATACAATTGAGCCGCAATAGTTTTATAGAGTACTCCACGTGATAGCAATCCCCTGTTCAGATGAAACAATAAACGTTTTATCTTGATTCTGGACTGACTCCATGTGTTTACGGGGAAGAAAGTGTGCTGTGTTCACTTCCAAATAGACGATTTTCACAAACACACTACTTCATGTTGCTGTTTTGGAAAAACATCTATATAAATATTTTTCTTTCGTACATAATATTTCATTTTGACGTATCGAACCACACCTCATGGGCATAAATATCATTCGAAGGCAAGTCGGGGTTAAACGGCTCGACAGTGGTTGGACAGTTTTTGTTGAATCGATCGAATAAAAACCTATTAGATTTAACTTCTTTAATCCTTTTATTATACAAAATCGTTCATTGCTCGACCGTTGTTGTTCGACTTGAAAGACAGACACTTCCGATAGCCACTCTTGTATGACACACTGATTCTGGGGTTTCCCCAATTATCCATCTGTTTTCGACAAATATTTTACAAACCTCACTCATAGCAGACGGTATGGTCAGTTATGCAATAACAATTGATAGTTATTTTTGCGCCAAAACTTTACCGAACCGTCGCGAAATATCAAGTGAGTCCGATCTAGCTAGAAAGGCATAGCAATCTGCTTTTGATCTGATTAGATCGTCATGTTAGACGTTATTACTGTTGGCTGTGACACAAAACCAACAGCCCACATTATCTTTCACAGAAATAAAATATCCAGCTACAGGCTGTTTAGAACGCCAACCTGCATCGGCGAGTCGGCGATGCTGGTCCGGCGCGGTACGAGACACTTGGATAGTCTCATTGGTTGGAAGAGCATGGCAACTTAAATTATTGAATAATTAGGTAAACACGAAATACCATTTCTAACGTTGCCCATTATGCAATCTCCGTATCTTCATCTTATTTGAAATATACTACAACATTACCCATATCCTTACACGTTTCTCACGCCACTGCAGTCATCCCCTCCAGCGGGACCCCCTCCCCTACAGTCACAGGGCACCATCTCAGCGGCCCCAACACAATGACCTCCCCCAAAGTCAACATTTCTAAGATCATATCGCTACCCAGTGGAGCGAATTCAGTGATAAGAGCACAGCCTCGGACGGACGAGCGGACGGTATATAAAAAGGTATATAAATTCCAGTTTTTTCCAATGAACTCAATCTTCACATTGGGAAATAATACAAAAGATATATCATTACATATACATCATTTACGCTCACAATGAACATCCATTATACGTCCTGTGTACATTGGCAGTAAGATTGCATCGCCCTTTGCTGCAACGTCTGTGATTTCTCACTTTTTAACTTATGCCCTTTTTCGCCAATTCCACATGTCATGAGCGGATACCTGTACCACGCATTGCTACGACCAGTACGATCGCGACTCTTCCAAGCATAACTATCTCAGTATGTCCTAGCTAGTACTAAATTGAGAATGCCGCATTTTCAGTTGTCGCGAGTACTTTTGGTTTTGTGATGCCCATTAGTACACTTGTGCGCTGATGTACACTATTAGCAACGACAACTCCTGTAATCATGCCTTTCGCTCTCGCGTAGCTTTCTCAGAATAATATCACACTCGAACTAAATCTGAAATAATCTATCTACACGTAGTTTAATTCGTCGCGTGTCCTACTACCACTCCTCCTACTCCTCCTATACGCCTCCGCTTTACTCGCTATATGGCACGCTATGCGGCGTATATGGCACGCTATGCGGCGCTCTCATCGACCTAAATAATAACCTCCTCTTCCGCTATCGACCTAATACCAGTGCAGTGTTACTAAGTTGGTCATAATTTGAATGCGAGGTCGTCGTTGGGGTCAACAAAGAGATGGGAGTGTTCCTTCCCAGGATCCCCCTATTCGACAAGAGTGGTAAGTTCCCCTTCACGTTGGTGCGCCGCCAGTTCCCCCTCAGACTGGCCTCCTCCGTCAGCGTCAACAAGGGGCAGGAGAGCCAGAGGATTGGCATCTTTCTGCCCGAATCAGTCTTTGCTCACGACCAGCTCAGACTGGCCTCCTCCGTCAGCGTCAACAAGGGGCTGGAGAGCCAGAGGATTGGCATCTTTCTGCCCGAATCAGTCTTTGCTCACGACCAGCTCTACACCGTCTTCTCAAGTGGCAAGGGAGAGAAGTCCGTCAAGGCTTACATCGCTGACAATGTCAAGGGATTCACACAGAACCTTGTGTATGATGAACTTTTCTAAATTATCAAGTAGTCTTCTTTATCTGCAGGCCTATGAACATCGATTCCAGTGATTACTGAGATCATTTGATTGTAAAAGAATTAATACAGACCTATATTTAGTTGAACTTGCATTTGTTTCCTTCTTAACATTACACATTTTTTAACTCTTTCGGTGTTTAGTGGATTCGCTAACATTATGCCCATATACCCACGCCGCTCCTCGCATATGATGTAATTTTCCGTAATATATCTCCTTTTCGGTGTTCCCCTTATTCTTAATGGGCGTTCTTTTCGAAATGGGAGACATGGGTTTTTCACTAAACCACATCCCTGGGAGCAGGAGCCGGCAACTGCAGGGTCAAAGGGGAGTTTCTATTTATGTAATTCTGTGATGTTTGCTTAAGCGAGAGCGGCAACTCAACTGTGGTTGTTTCTGCTCGTTATGCTAACCAGCGTGAAATATCAACTGCCGCAGGCATGCTTGGTCACCAGCTCAATTGTGACGAGATGAGTCAAACGCAAATTTTGCAGCCTGACTATGCCTTGTCGCGCCATACTTACTCCAATTCCCACATATAATTGCTAGACTGTGGAATTTTCGGGCGCATTGTATTTCAGGAAAATAATGCTAGTTCGAGTGTTTTTCTTACAAAGACAGTGCTGGATAACAGTGTGATGTAGTCTGTGTAGAACCTTGCTCGAGCTAAAGTCGCTTCAATTTGTAGATTACCTTATTAGAGTCATTTTGAGCATATTTATTTAGCCCTCCTTCTCCCGAGCAGAGGATCATACGTAAATTGAAATGGCGGTCATGTACGAGTAGCAGTAAAGAGATGTTTTCTTCGCGTTTCTCCTTAATGTTAGCTTTCTTTTTCATTTTTATCCACCGGAAAGCAATGCTATTTCATATTAGATTATTAGTGACTAATTTACCACGCAGTATCTGCGAAGATAATCAGATCGAGAAATCCAACAAAAAATGAAGTCCCTGTGACGTCATCAAGGCGGCCATATTGAGTTTTGTTAAAACATACTGGTAATGCTTGTCCCAAGAGTATAGTGTGATAGGTTTCAACTTCCTAGTTCATGGGATAAGAACGATATTTAGGGGGATCAAAATGACCCCCCCCCACCCACAACCAGGCTTGGTTAGATCCCTAAGCAGCCCAGGGCTGATAGGATTAAATGAAGCCGTTGTCCCCATATTATTTTAGTTTATTTAGCCCAGCTTCGAAAAATGCAAGCTTCGAAAAATGCTTCTACAGTATATACTTTGAACGAGTAGATGGAAAATATACTCACGTTAGATGTCAAGATTGTGACCGAGAACGGCGAAATTATACCAGCTACCCCCGTGACCGTCATCAGCATTCCAAGTAAAATACTGGCATGTCTACAATTGATATAAGAGAAAAACCTATTATCTCAACGCAAAAGGTGTGAAATTGGTTAATACAGTGTACACTTCGGCATAACCTGTCGCTAGATGCATAGACATTTCACCTTTCTCATCTGTAAGATAAAGCTATGCGAGTAAATTTGAGCCTTTTTTAGGTGCCTAGGATCTTTGCTGCAGTAGAAATATGGTCTCAGATGGTCATTTCTCTCCTCTTTTGTACCACAGATCGCGGACCTATCATTTATTTTGCCTAAAATTATAATTCCTAGCCCACCTAACTAATTCCTCACCTTGGTGCGATGTCCATGATATTCACCCGTAAAGTCACCATGCTGGCCGACGACGTGGTTCCAGCCAGTGTGAAAAGAACCACAGCCGCAGTACTCTGATCTTCCACAAGAAGAGCTAGGCCACATAGAGCAGCGGCCGGTAAGAGAAACCCTAGCAAAAGTAGGCAATATTTGTAAAAAACGAATGAAATTCATTATATTTTGGATATTAAACAGAGGCTTTTGTACTACAGGTATGAGATCAGAGAGTTCATTGAGCGGCTCGTTTGGCATGTCTTTCTTCCTTCTCGAGAGTGAGAATTTACAGCCCACGACAAAGTCATTTTCCTCATAAGATTTCAATATTATTGGAAACGTTTCCTATTATTTTTCGAGAATGAATCGTTTATTTTGTAAAATTTTATGGAAATCGAGATATTCCAAGGATATATTTCACCAATAATTATGTACTAACATTGTAAAGACATAAGTACAGAACACATTGGCGGGAATAAATCCCAAAGGGGCTTGTTCTATCCCGGGTCGAAATAAGTTACGAAAACGCTTGTATAAATACAATGAGGCATTTCACACATAAAAAAGCAAAAAAAACAAAACAACAACAACAAAAAAACAGGGCAAGTTAATGCATAGCACCTATAATACTAGAGTGCGAACAGGCTACATTTCCATAAGATAAGACTTACAATGTAAGGTGATTCAAGACTCAAACAACGTTGCTTAGTCATGGTCATACAGCACAACCTTATTTTTCACCTCCGACACCAGTGAGCCCAGTGAGGGGGAAAATGACGTCACAGATCTTGGTACGAGGGTATGGATGTTCAAAGCCGTGTACAAAAAATTAGATCGATTGTGCCATCTTTTATGTTTTATGAATTAAACGATGCATTGTTTCAAATTTTAAATTTAAAGTTAATAACCTCTTCAGTTTCTTGCCGGGTGATTTCTAGCTCTGGAACTTTTCTCAAACGCATTTTGGCTAACTTTCATTATATTTTATATTTAGAGTTGGCGGTTTGCACGGAACCACGTATGAACTTTTGCAGTTCCTCTGACCTAATTCTAGTAGCACCAGTCAAAGGTTTATCAGAACGAACTACATTTGTGTCATCAGCGAAAGGATCAGTTTCAGATAAACTGTTACGTTATAATATCATGTATTTATAACAAAAAACAAAAGCAACCCTAGATTAGATCCTTGCGGTACACCACATATGATATCGCTGGGGGAAGAGATTATGTGGCGAGAAACAGACTGACCTGCCAGACTATGGTAGCTACTGAACCATATATTGCTGGATCCGCGGAAACCATAATGGTATAGTTTGGAGATTAAGATATCATGATTGACTGTATCAAACGCCTTCGATAGGTCCAGAATCATGGGTGCAGAATAATTAGACCTGATTCCGATCTGGTTCTTGAAGATGATGTCATTATTTTCCAGAAAAACCGTCATGTTTATTCCTTTTTTTCCATAACCTTACGAACGCATCACACGATTGTTATTGGCCTATAAGTCTCAAATAACATGACCTCACCACATTTGAAAATTGATGTAACCCACTGCATATTTCAGACAATTAGGTATCATTTCAAGCTTCAGATACTGGGGCCGATTTCATGAAACCTCACTTGAGACAATTTTCACACTTGAAAGTTGAAGTGCACTTGAAAATCTCCCTTGACTTGAGTTTTTGCTTTTCATGAAAGTTCACTTGAACCTGAAATCGCACCTGAGTTCAAGTGTGGTATAACTCCCTTGAAAACCGCACTTGAAATAAAAACGTACTCGAAATGACCAATAAGACGGGAGTCGAAAAATAAGTGTTTTCCATGTGCCCATACATCATAATACACGTAGGGGCATTGTTCTTCATCTCATAGGTCCAAACATGGCACAGACATATTTATTTGACACCTGAAATTCTATCGCTCGGTTCCGACGTATCAAGTATTTTGAGCATGCACTTGATTCTGCGTGGGTACTATTTATTATCAAATCGAACAAAAGAGTTCCAAAAAGGTCACTTCAAACATCACTTGACCAAGTACGGCCAAAAACGTTTGGTGAAACACAACTTGAGATTTTTTTAAGTGCACTTGGTCAAGTGCGAAAATTGCCCTTGAAAAACTCAAGTCAAGTGAGGTTTCATGAAATCGGTCTCAGGTTTATAATACGAACAGCAGGAACACAAAAGGAAGCAGCAGCAAGTTTTACAATAGATAAAGACATCCCGTCCAATTATGGAGCAGCCGATTTCAAGCACACAATAACATCGTCAACATAATTTAGAGTTGTTAGAGAACATTCAAAGCTTTCAGCAGGTGTGGGGCCAAGAAATTCAGTAAACTTTTGTGGAATTTTGAGTCTAGGTTAGACGTTAATGAGCTAAAATATTCAATGTATGTATTGGCAATGGTATGGCTGTCGGAGAGCTCTTTACTATTAATTGAAACAACTATTAGATACAGACCGATTCATCAACTAGTTTTATATTTTCCAAGTTCCTAATGCCACTGGAAGAATTTGTTTTTGAAATAGTTCTGTTTTTGAAAGCTGAATGGCATGGTTTAATTTGTTCCTTGTAAACTGTATAATCTGTATATGCATTCTGTTCGGATTGTAATTCGATCGGGATACATTGCACAATCGTTTACGCCGACAACAGATGCTCTGGGAAGACCATATTGGATCATGGTGGCTTCAGTCTGCCATCCAATGTTTATTTATGATACATTGTTTTCGCAATACCAGGACAGAAAATTCAAACAGTGCCATACCATGGATGATTTTAGCCCATCATCCATTGCATGTCTAGTCCTGATCGATTAATAAATTGTTATTTTTTCCAAAGCGTCTGAATTCGTATTTCTTTCCTAGAGACAATATCGGTCATCGAGAATGTAGGCATATTCAAATCCTCGACGACAAAATTTTCTGATGGATCTTCAGATACAGAATTCAGAAAATTCGTAAAAATTCATCCAAAAAGTGATCACACTTGTCCGACAGAAAGGCAGTACAAAAAACTTATTCCCATAGTAGTTATCTGCCGCTTTCCGGGGGTATTACGAATTCAAAAGTCAAAACTGAGCAAATTACATTTTCTCGATGTTTCAAAGTTGTTCCGGAAGAAAACGGAGAATATATATTGGATGCATTGTGTTAAAAATCAAATGACGGATTAAGAATGAAAGGTATAGTTGAAAATGGTTTAACTTTTGCGATCTAACGTAAGTGAGTCGCTTTCCATTTTTGTTTAAATGTGTATTCAATTGTACCATTCTTGTAAATATACCTTGTTTGCTTTTTAGACAAAGCTCTTCCCTTACATTTGTATTATCCTGACTTCCTTTGTATAAATACGTAACTTGTAGCTATTATGTTTATCAGTCTAGGTTATGTTGATTTACTTACGTTTCGCTTTTGTTTTGCTTACGAAGTGGAGCTATGTAGTATTCAGAAAAAAACATTTTCAGAACAACGACACCCGCTAAGTAGCAAGCCATGCCAGTTGTTGATCTTCAATGTATTGATTGGTCGATTTTCAATATATCGCAGTTGCATTTTAATTCATTGAATTTCGAGGCTTAGGTTTGACTGATTTTCAATGTACTGAAATCGCAATTTCAATATATTGAAAACTGTTCAACGCGATGATTTTTGGCAGGAATGATCTAACATAGACGATAACCATGGTGAAGTAATCAGTCGGAATACAAATTTGTTTCGTATATTATAATTGTATCTTCCTATGTTTGTGGACCCATCGACAAATTCTGTAGCAGGCAGTGGTGTTTGCGTGTTTCTTAAATGTGAACGGTCTAAATTGAGGAAACTTTTTGAAAAATTGGTTCGCTTCGACAAGGAGTTTACTCCTCCATAAGGCTACTGTCAGTTTTTCTGTCTTTTTCGTTATTTCGTTTACAGCATAGGTAGGGACATAATATGACAAACCTCGAGAATAAATTAATTGATATTTTCTTGGCCCTTTCCTGGAGAAAACAACACAAATATAAAAACCTCATCACCGGTTTGGGGAAGAGGAAATAGTATTACCCATACCAAGGATCACTTACATTGTCAGTTAATCTGTAACCGTAATATTGTTTTTCTCGTTTTTTTTTATTGTTTTGTTTATTGTGTTTTGACGTTTGTATACCGTAATATAATATTCAACTACACTGACGCGTATATTCTTTAGTCATGGTGTAATAAATGTATATTCCATAGAAAGTTCCCTTCGCGCGTGGTTCATGCGTATTTCACAGGAGAAGTGTATTAATTTAGCTGACATATTCGCACAGATATGAAATTTCAGAGAAAATTGTAAGGTTTTGATTGTTTAATTACCCTAATACACAAGACCGTTTTCCAAGCTCACACATGGTATATTCCTACGAAGTAGGCTCTCATTTGCAAATTGTCCGGTAATGAGTGAGTGAGTCAGTCAGTCCATCCGAATCATTTCATCGGCAGAATAAGGAGAACCGTTGATATTAGAAACTTGATTTTAGCATGAACGTGCATTAGGGAACTGTTACCAGCAAGTTCTGAGCTGACCTACTTTTGATGAAAATTTGACCTACTTAGGTGACCTATAACATCACACTTGAACCCCCAAGTCATCTTCTTCATCCTACTTCGTAGCTACTCATGTCGATTAAAAGCGTTGCATATTTGATTGTATACCATCACTCTCAAGGGCGCGCGTGCAATATACCAACGCTGTCAAGGATGAAAGCGCAATACGAGCGAGTATAAGGAATCAACACTATCCGGCTGCGTTTACCGCGAACGTATGCAGTGGCAACCAGCCTTGATTATTAGTATGCCTCTATTTTTCTTTTGTGTTTGTGATTCTGTTAGATAAAACGGTATAACGAATGCATCACACTGAAGGTCTCTTTTCCTTGTGTTTTCATATAACATAAACACAAACATAAAAATAAAAGAAAGAAACAATCAAGGTTGAACAACGCGCAAAAACATAGGCAATCAACCATCACGATTATGCAATACGCACAACAGTAGCATATTAGGTATAACAGACTTGAAGTTGTCATGCCGACTATAATGAGTCAATTTTAAATGATCAATCACGGGTCTTTGATAGCTGATAATCGGACCTTCGATTTCTAAATTCAGTTTGGTTCTGGTTTCCGATCGATGAAAACGTTAAAAAATAGATCTGGCGGCGATGGGTGGAAAAAAGTAGCTTCTTGTTGATTAATTCGAAGCCAAGTATTTCAATTAATATGTTCCATATATGTTATTGTATTTCGATAAGTTTCTTCACTTCAAGACACATTCTTGCTGATGTCTATTCCGTTATTAATATGCTAAGAAGCAGCTTATGTTATGTTTCGTTATTCAAGCATTCAGATTTTACTACAGTTAAAGGAGCTCGCTCATTGGCGTCTGTGAAATTTTCTTGTTGCGGAAATTATTCTCTTCCAGGTTAGGCTAAACGTCTTATCATGGACACGATTTATCATGGTCGAACTACAATCCGTAATAATTAGTTATGATAGTGTAAGGAAGGTGGACTGAATCAGTCACGATCAATCAGGATACTTCCTAATTATCTGGTGTCGGCGGAGACGAATGTGGACACGATGTATTATGGTCGGATCACAGACTGCTATGATAGATCATTGTAGATAATAGATAGTGGACTGATATTGGCCATGGTCAGCCATCATCGAATATTCTTTTTTCGGCTGGTCTGCGCACTCCGTTGTCAGTCGGGTCGATTACGAACATGGGTCAATCGTGACTCATGCATGATCTGCCAGAGTACAATTAAACGATCATTGCCGTGTCCTGCGAAATGTGATCGATCATGGTTATTGATAGTCATCGAATCCTGATCAAACTATGATTCATCATGATGTATAAATGACCAATTAGCAGGAGTAGATGCGTTTAATCTGAAATCTACCTTGGGTCATTCTGAACACAATTGTCTCGTCACTACACTTACCCGAAGAGAAAAACAGTTTACGTGACATCGTTACGGAGCATATTCGTCTCTTTACGAAGAAATCCGCAATAAAGCCACAGACAATTACACCAACAAGACGACCCGCAGCCGGGATGGTATTAAAAATACCATTCTATTGAGAGAATGAAAACAAAACTGGAAATACATGGTGATAAACAAACAAAATAATAAACCAACTGGGAAGAAATAGTTTTGGACTCGAACAATTCTTTTGTAAAACTTTTCAGATGAGTCAACCCGTTAAACAGGATTGTTTTCCTTTCTGCCATGTG
Source organism: Hanleya hanleyi (assembly GCA_036873755.1). Classification (NCBI taxonomy): domain Eukaryota; kingdom Metazoa; phylum Mollusca; class Polyplacophora; order Lepidopleurida; family Hanleyidae; genus Hanleya; species Hanleya hanleyi. Next base: position 85,390 of record JAVTVY010026475.1, on the reverse strand, counting down.
ATTAGCCCGTGCAATCAGCCACTTATACAGGGCGAAAAAAACCGGCCTGGCATTCTCCGTACAGCGAAGGAGAATAAAACTGCAAAATTTTCAGACGTGTTATGTAGCGTAACAACTCAACGAAAGCAGAACTAATCTTTTGCAACAAACCTCAAGGGGTTCGGCAGACAAAAGGAAACTAACAAATGGTGAATTATTGTTCGCATCGCCCTGCACCAGGCTAACTTGGCAGAAATTGTGCCGACGACAGAATAAATAGGCCCCGCGACGCTGGGGCGTCGTACGGCCTATATAATAACTGACGTGGACACAGTTCCAGTTTTGTTGTTGGGTATCCTGTGATTAGACGAATATAACATGCTCACATTAATAAACTGTGACAAGAGGTAGAAATACTGGAAATATACACGGGAAGCGAGTGTACTGTCCCATATCTAAGCATGTGAACCAGCCGATGGAAACCTTGTGTACACAGCGGTATGTCACCGTAGCGGTAACATATGGGTTCCGGAGCAGACAATCAAGCACCGGTTGTCCAGGCTGGTATCGCTATGGTGCCGTTCTGGCGAAGAGGTAGTCACCGATATAGTACTATACCACTGCGTCCTGTTGTGTACATACTGTTTTCTACGAAGTGGGGACTTAATTATATGTAGGCGTGTAACCAGATATGTCCAGTTTGGGAGCTTGTTTGTTATAACTGCATCGTGAAATGGTAGGATATCGGGACCTACCCATTAGAGTTCATAGGTGCATGTTCATGATCACCTTCCCGCATTCTTACCTCTTCCGTAGAGAATCGTAACACATCTCTCATGTACATCGGGCCGTTGGCGGTTTGTACTAATAAACAGAATATATTGACAAACTGACCGATGAGGCAGGCCCAGACGGGAAGTGACCTGATAACACGTTTCCATGGTAAGAGACTTGTCTAGAAAATGAAATAATGTAAGAAAAGTGTTTGTTAGACAATGGCCAAAAGCGAGAAATCGATTCACTAGATATCGAAAAGTTTTGTAGCTTCGGCACAAGAAGAGTTGTGTTTATATAGAGTGACAGGGAATTGCAGATATGAGTACCGAACTTTCACAGTGTCTATTGAGCTCCCTTTCATCCCTTTAATATCCGCATGTCAAACAAAGGATTTAGCTTCGCGTCCAGTCATCCGTTAATACGTGTACAAATGTGCGGATTGTCACAGTCGTTGCCGAGAACAGATCGCACTCTCCTGTTCGTAGCTTCCGCTCTAAGAAGCTTCATTTTAGCGGAGACAGTCAACCGTGCCTGGGCGAGTGGGTCTGTCTCAGCCTTGGGGGCATTTCGACCCCACCCATCGCCACTATTTACTTTCGTTGCCCTGAGGTAGTGGGCTGAAAATTTCCATACTACGTGGGTCAAGCTCTACAAGAAAAAAATATAAATAAAAACCTCAAGATGGCCGTAACGATGACGTTATCTTGTCGGAAGCCATTTTTGGACCTATTTTCCGAATTGTTCTATATTATCTATGGTAGAAATTAATTACTTTCATGCCCTTTTAGACAGGAAAAATGCGAACAAATTGAGAGAAAAAACGAAAACACAACTTTCTGACACCTTGTGGCCCAACCTGTAACAATCTGGGTCATCTGTACGCTATAAGACTGACCCTGGGATCGTGTGTATCCATTTTCAGCCTACTCTCGGTAACTATATGAGGGAATTCCCCGAAATCAACATCACGTGATGTCGTCAGCCAATCAGCTAAACTCTACCGACGTATCCCCACCGTAATCCGTCATTTCTCGAGTATGTTCTCTGCCGGAAGAAGACCGAAAGGAATACGGACAACGATTCGGATATCGCTCCGCAATAATGGCGACACACGATTCGCAAGCCATCTTATGGCCACTATTTTGAAATTTCCCATGATTATTTGCACCTCGGATTATACAAAATGACGAGAAAAAGATTTGCAGAAAAGTTATAAAGTTTAGCTCTCGTGTTCTCTTCGTTCTAGAGCTCCGGTGAAAAGTTTGGTAAGGGGCAATTTGCCCCTCCCCCCCCCAACCAGCAGGCCAGATCGGGCTAAATACGAAATTGCTGGTATATTTACACGCCGAACATATTCATCATTTTCCAGAAAAGTACCACATAGGGTCTAGCTTTCAAAACTCATGATCATGATTATGACATCACGTCATTACTCAAAATTGAATTTAGAGTAACTAAATATAGAGATAGATAACAGTTTCTTCCTGAGCTTTCATCCTAGTATTTTAAGTTGTTGTGTTATTCAGCTACAAATATTATTCCACGTCATGATACGGTGAACAGGTACGAGTCATTCTACCGTTACGCTATATTTTGGACGGGAACATTTTCCGAACTGTATCGACTTGTGCGTGTGCAGTTTAACAGTTTCGTAGTTACTTAGATATCAGAAGAAAATCTCAAGGCTATCGATATTTTTACCAATTGTGTTCATGAATTATATTTTAGAAAACGATGACACTTTGTCAGAATAAATGTTTCAACCACGTTACGGGCAGTTAAAAAACCAGCTGGTATATTTGCCAACAGCGATAAAGTTTAAGTTTCACGATATATCGGTCCTTGTGTCTGCTGCAAATATGACGAAAGGCAAGTTTTCTCACGGTTATGTCACGAAGCGGTTTTATCTTCTCACGGTGTATGTAAATCCAATGACTGGTCTACACTAGAGTGACGATAAATCAAGTTAATGGAGTAATTTTACAACACAGTTGTTTGTCTGTAGTGCGGAACGACTGACGATTAAACTAATCATTATGTCTTAGAGTTCTCATTGAAAAATGAAGTCTTTGAATTCGAAAAACATAGTAACTAAACTGACAAAAAGTAACGGTGATAACAAAAAAGGAGCGTTAATACTGCACACTCTGAGCTTCTCCACGTAAACTCCGTTTGATGCGCGAGATTTCGACCCTTTTGCAGGGGCCCTTATGAAGTACATTGCTCGCGCATTAAATTGCCTTTACATGGAGAGACTCAGAGCTTGTAATAGTATTTGACCTCACGTATGAGTCTAAACTGTACACAAAAGTAGCATTATCGAAAAATACTGTCCACTCTGTTGCCAAACTATCAACTATGTTACCAAATATTAGAGGAGTTGACGATATCTTAGTTGACGTAATTCTGTTGGAAGTCAATAGCGTTCCATCGTATGGAGGTTTCCATATCGAGATAACCCGAGGTGAATTTTGTCGGGTACCTTCAGACAAGCAAGGAATGTATTTAGCATAGTCCGCTGATTATTGACCGTAACACGGAAACGTGCTTGGCGTTAGTAAAGGTACGGCCCTTTGGAGGTGAAAATTATCCTAATTTAAAATTCTGCTCATGCTACGTCATTGCACAAGCCTATGGTCGTTCCTTTGGTTATATTCAGAGTGGTATAAACATGCCCCAATTGGCAATAATATACCCATTTATATTCAATGGTAACGGTGTTGAAATTGACATTATCGGTGTTGACATCACCGATATATTAATGTCAGGATCCATAAAACATTCTTTATCTCTACAACATACAGGGGATATCATTCCTGGGATGTTTCTTTGTTTATAGTGCTTGAATTTCTCTGTGAAATTTGGCAAAACAATATATAAACAGTATATTGGTATTCCAATTTGTACTATTGTGCACCCCTTTTGGCTGACCTATATCTGTTCTCTTGTGAATACGACAATATGCAGTCGCTTTAAAACAGATCATTCCACAGCCCGTTCCTTCTCCTTCACTAAACGATCTCCTCGCGGCGGATATTCGCTACATAAATGACGCAATGAAGGATATATATCCACCTTCACCAGATTTGAAGGAAACTTCAGATGGCTGTAACAGCATATCATATTCAGACCTACATGTATATCTCTACAAAAAATGAAGTGGTTCTTCTCTGTCGTCGACTTTACGATAAAGGAGACGATTACAATTTCGACATCGTAAACTATCCCTATCTGGACACTAATATCCCAGTGTGACCTGCACATGGTGTATGCATATTTCGCCTAGTAGCATTTGCCAGACCATTTGTTTAATGTGACGATTTTAATCAACGACACAAAACATTATTGGAGAAACCTATAAAACAGGGCTATACCACCAAGTGCCTCCACTTACATTTTCTTAAATTTGACGATACATGTCTCATGCTGAAAGCAAAATACGAGCGTAGCATGCAAGATCTGTGATGTTACAATTCGTAACTTGTGTCTAATTCCGTTTATTCCGGGGATATTGTCCTTATGAACCATGTATTTCAAGATCCTCATAGTTTTCATATGAACAACCACAACGAAAGCGTGACTGAGATATATCACACACTAGATAACGACTTTACGACGACAATTGTATGGATTAAGACTGCTGATCAGCGATAGGGATTTGATATTTTGGAATATTATCATGTCTTGCAGGCATCAATAAAAGCTGTTGGACGCTTCTCTCCTGCAGGTAACTAGCCTATTTCATGTGTTTGCATTTTATACTGGGGGACAGAGGGAAGTACACAAAAACCCCATTATTTTCCATATTTACGGTCATGTAAGACCATGATACACTGACATGATGATCTTGAAATATATGGATTCATACTGCCCCTAGCCCCGGGTTAAACGGAATTAGACACAAGTTACGAAACGTAACGCCATAGATATTGCACGCTACGCTCGTATTTTGATATCAGCCTGTGATATGTATCGCCAAATTTGAGAAACTTTGTGTGGAGGCGCTTGATGGTATAGCCCTGTTTTATAAGTTTCTGCAACTATGTTTTGTGGCTTGATCAAAATCGTCACATTTATCACAGGTTCTAGCAAATGCCACTAGGCCAGATATGTATACGCCAAATGCAATTAATATATCCACGATCAGTTTTCTGGAACACAGATACTATTAATGAACTTAGACGAAGGTCCTGATGAGGGATTGTAGTATAGGGAGTCGACAAATCCTATGTGGATACATGTCTGTACGGCATGTGACCTTTAGCATCAAGTTCTTCCGTAAGACATTTTGAGTTTTTTCAATATCCACATACACTCAAAGCCAGAGTTATTAGAAATAATGGCACAATATCTTTCCCAAGATGCTTTTCCCTCCTGGAGGGCTCTCGTCAGCAGGGTTGAAAGAAGCTTGGTGATGCAGCTTCTAGAACCAGCTATGAATTTAGCTTTGTATGGCGATTTATGCATTTTGGGAGTCCGTTATACTTTTGGTATGTCGTTATGATTGGTTGGAAGACAAATACCTCTTTCTCTGAGAAACGTTTTGTGATTGTTAAATAAATCTTCCAGAGTAAATACAGTATTGGGAGTAAGTAGACGTATTTGATGATGATATGTTTACACTAAATTCTTCAACCAGCACCAGGTAATAGTAATATTTACATATGAGGCTATATTTCAGGATAAGTTATCCCCGGGCATGTTGATGAAACAATGCACGAGTCACTTCATCAGGGTTTGAGCCTATTGATTCAATTTATTTAATTGTTGATATAATGACTTTCAGAATTAGAATTCACATGGATTCACATACTCCGAGCGAACATATCCACCATTCCGGAAAAAATTACGTCTAGATTGTGCATGTGGGAATATCCATGAATCCATTTATGAATGAAGTTTCTGATTCACTATATGGTGGATTCAGCAATACGTAATTGTTTCATGCCAGAATAACACAAATAGGCGTAAAACCAAAACAATACTTATATCTTTACATATATTCCAATTTGCTTCTATTTGAAAAACAAACTGTTGTGAGTCGAGTGAAAACGATTCTGCATCAGTGATTAGAGTTACAATGATATAAATAGCTTGTTGTTACCGATTTTCTCTTTCTAGAGCTAAGATGTCAGAAGAATGTCGTCACTCTGGCCAATCACTGTGTTGTACAGACGTGAATGAGCATAACGTAAACGTTAATTTGAGGTTAGCATACCTTCTTTCTGTTTAATCCGGTCAGTCCAGAAGAAATGTAATATCTTTCTACTTCAGAAATTCCGGGATGCTGATCGGGTGAGTTATAAACGCAAAATAAAAGAAACACCATCCATACAACAGCAGAGGCTCCTACAAAGAATATGATAGTATTTGTGATCGGTCATGCAGAATCATCTGGAAATAACCAATCAAAATACACATTAGGAGGCGTCGAATAGCAGCCGCCTGGACGTTGCAAAGTCTACAAACTATTAATATCTGTTCTTGTCATACATCCACCAGCACTACAGTTATCCAAACAAGTTAAAATGTTTATTTTCTTGGACCGTGGTGTGAGCATGGTGAGTTGGCGCAAGATGAGCAAGGTACGGTCATCATTTGTTGTCGAATAGACCGGTATCTCTTCACGATATTTATCAGGGGCTAGGAGCAGTGGAAAAGGGTGATAAAATCATCCAATCACTCGGCCACAACACTTTGCCTATCTTCTCATGTACCATGTATTAAAGAAACCAGTAATAGCACCACGCGGCATGTAGGAAGCGCAAAAAGAAGAAGTTGTCTATAAGAAGAATGCAATCATGTTTACGGAGAAACCACTGTAATTGTATTTTTAAATGTTTTATATGGCTATTTTCAGAGTTCATTACGGAGCTAATGGTTTCTAACATGAAAATTACATTATATACTCACCAAACGTGTAGAATATGAGCGGCCAACCTCCAGCTAGTGGAACTGTACACAATACACCAGAAACCGCATAAGCTACCATATTTCCCAAATTTGCACCTGAAAAATAGCGATCAAGTTTATAGTATATTTCGCTTTATTTTCTTTCATTCTTCGCAGGTGATCAAGTATGCTGGCAACATTTACATCAACGACCCTCAGAAAAGGCGAAGAAGAATCAGTTGCTTAATATTGCCTGGAACTTGGTTATACTCTTGTCACCATTCACACATCGCCACCTATTGGAAAATACAGCTAAACACAGTTACACGTGAGGTCTATCTACAAGGTGCATATTCATGAAATTCGGAATGAATTGTTGAAGACTATATATGTTAATTTGTTTCTAGGAAAGAAAATGCAATATTTGGTAGCATGCTCACTCGTCACACGCTCCAAAAAGCAATTAAGCAAAACAGTATAACACAAACTTCTGTCAATATCCACGCCAATGCGTGGTTGTGAAATCACAACCTTCACCGAATTCGAAGGATTCGTCTCGCTCGAGGAATGTGTAATTCTAACGAAATGTATTTTTTATCAATGTAAGCACTATCACAATGAGTCACCATGAGTACTGCCGCATCATGGCTTTCAGAATGGGCAAACGACCAACAGTTCCCGTAATATAACTGTATTCAACGAATGTAGAAAGAACAAGTCAAGATACTCTTCTTCATGAATATGAACCTTAGGACGAACTCCAAGCCTGTTATTACAACAGCTTTCTTTTTCAGATCCATTTGACAAGAACGGTATCAATACCTCTTACCCCTACCAGGCCTAAGGTGGTGGCCCCAGCCCCACCCTCCCCCTTGTTGTTTTTTTTGCTCCTATCTCTGGAACGACAAAAACATGAGAGCTGAGACCCCATGACTTTGTAGATCATCATATTGGGGTCATTTTAGGCTTATGACCCTGCGAGCAGAGGACCATGGGTAAATTCAAAATGGCGGCCATGTGGGGTACCAGAAAGGTGTTTTTCTGCATGGAAAAGTGGGTAAAACCTATTTTATTTCATATCAGATTATTATTTACTAATTTATCATGCGGTTTTGCGAAGAAAATACATCTGAAAAATCTGACCGAAATATCGACAAAAAAATACCTTTTTAGAAAATCACTGTGACGTCATCGTGGCGGCGATCTTGGGTATTTTTTCATATTTTTGTTGTAGAGCTTGGCCCAAAGATATAGTGTGGTAAGTTTCATTCCCTCCACTCCCAGACTGCGATACACCTCGGATCGCTCAGGCCAGATAGGGTTAATGATACAGTGTATCAACGACTTTACAACGATTATTATGGATTAAGAATACTGATCGGCGATACGGATTTTATATTTTCGGAACATCATGATGTCTTGTCGGCATCTAGACCTAGTAGTTCTCTCCCCGCTAAAGGAGGAGAGACCTAGCTTGCTGCCATTTAGGAGGACGAGAACGACAGAAAATGTAGCGCACAATATAGCACGGTAGACGAATCGACCAACCAAATGTCGTCAGACCTACCTTAAATACTTGAGAAGGAGAACGTTATGCTTACAACCACGATCATCTCAAGGTACGCTTTTCTGGGGTCTTTTCTCTCGCACCTGTTCTGTTTTCTCCTCGACCCACATCGTTTTAAACTAAAGCTGGTCGCACGCGCATGCGCTACCTAACCGGAAGATTGCGATGGTGACCTCATCATCACGGTTTTATCCAAACACGTCTCTACCAGTGCAAACGATCTGGACCCTATCGTTGTACAGACGGTAGAGATCGTTTGCACTCGTGCGAGAGAAAAGATCCCAGAAAGGAGTACCTTGAGATGATCGTGGTTGTAAGCATAACGTTCCCCTTCCCAAGTATTTAAGGTAGGTCTGACGACATTTGGTTGATCGATTCGTCTACCGTGCTATATTGTGCGCTACATTTTCTGCCGTTCTCGTCCTCCTAAATGACAGCAAGCTAGGTCTCTCCTTCTTTACCGGGGAGAGAACTACTATACTGTTATATGGATATGGAATATGTCTGTGGATTATGGCCGCGGATATTCTTTAATGGACGACGGCTGAATTATGAATGACGGACTAGACGCTTGTATTTGAGAGGGTAATGTGGCATCGGTAATGGTTCTGAGGCACAGTTATGGTTATGAGTTTTTAATAAATCCTACCTGAGAAACAAAATGCGATGATTTTTGCCCTGTCGTAAACCGGTGCCCACTCAGTCAATAGAGCTTGAACGGCTGGATTAAACATCCCCTTTTCGAAAATAAAAGGCATTATAAGGTTAAGAGCTGTAGTAATACCAGTTGAGATAAGATGTTACTATTTTCGACAAGAAGCAACATAGACATGGCCAAACATGGTCACGAAACAATATTCTCATAAGTCGCCAACTTAACTTTGGCCGACATGTTATTGCCTCGCAATTTGAAGATCACATCATCCAATTGCAAAATCCGTATACATTTTTTATCTTGCCAGTTCATATTTCCTCGAAATGTCCCTGTCCCGGTAGATGGACGGAAGCACGCACAGTAGTCGTATAATTGAACTGATGAACTGTGAAAAAGACAGTAGACAATTTTTTACAGACATGCACTGAGCTGTACACTACTGAACGGTACTGCACGGAAAGGCCCACCTAGGTACTGAGTTGTAACTGAACAGTTCCTGTGTGGTAATTACAGGTCAGAACTGAACTGAGCAGTACATGTCAGTTAGCAACAGCCTGGTTCCAAGAGGTAACTGAGCAGAACTGCACAGTAACAGGTTGGTTACTGTTCAGTTACCATACAGTATTGTTCAGTCCTGTTCCGTGCGGTACCTTGCAGTATCCAATCAGTACTGATCAGTTACTGAGTGGTAATGTGTGGATACCGTGGTACCGTCCCGGGCCCTTCCTTGCGGTTACCATTCAGCTACCACACCGTACCAACATGTGAAAATTGGGCTGCGTATGTAACTCTCTTTCGTTCAAGCATTCGGTCGAAGAAGTTGGACATTTGGGTGGCGAAGGGCGGTGTAACACTGACGGTTTCACTGACTTAGACCTCCAGCGAGTTTAACGGGTTTGTAGGAAGGGGAGATGGGGATAGCGGTATCAATGCATGTTTGTTAAGTGTAGACAATGAGTGATAGCCGAGGGGTATTGGGGTCCATTAGATAGGTGTCCTATCTACATTTGCAAGTTTTAGTGATGGATTCCCAAGTTGAAGACGTTGTGTTGTATACCAGACGTTGAGATCAACATCAGAGGTCAAAGGTCACTCTGGCTTGAAACCCGAAAAGCATTTGTTGAAAGATTCAATAGAATGAAAAGATGTGTCGGGTACCAAAATTGAGTTCAGAGTTCTTTGTGACCACAAACTCAGGATTTCATTAAAAAGGGCAAGTGCATTATCAGAAAATAAACTAGGGGAAAAGGATTTGTCACATTGAGGTCAACGTCAAAAGTCAAAATCACATTTTGTTATGTCAGACACATTTGGGTTAGTTGGTGTTTCAAGTATCAAAATTGAGGTATCAAAGATCACTGTGACCCTACAATCATTAAGAATCGCAAATGTAGATGCATTAGAGGGAAACGATTTGTCACGTACCAAAATTGAGGTGGTAAAAATCGTAACCAATATTCAGGTCAACTTATTGTGTGGGCATGTATTTGGTGGGAGTCATTAGCGAGCTAGGCACATGCGCACACATATGTATTTTCGAGTGATAAAATATTCATATTATATGTCCCATATGTGTACAAAATATTATGAGGCACCGATCGGATGTCCATATGGACAACTATGTGCCAGAGACGCAAGGTGACCGAGCTGGAAGTCTACTCTGACAATCTGGCCGAGAGCCTACCGAACGATGCGGATTATCAGGGTCATATCTCGCGTGATAAGAGACTCGTTGGGAGATTTGAGAAAATTCGCCACATTCGGGGCAGTTCTCTCTAGATTTTGGGTTATATATATATATATATGTGTGATTTGAGAATTATGCAAGATTTGAATGAAATTCCGTCTTCGTTCCAGGTCCATGGCTTACAGGGACCGTTCAAATTCCACCGTCTAGTGCCATTTCACATCCGACGTGTAACATTCAGATCAGATCAGGGGATACTACTCTATTCGCGCTGGGGAATCCTCGCTTGCTCCCGAAATGCTGATGTGGATTAAAGACTACAGAGGAGCGCGGACACAAATTACAATCACTTCCAGATTAACATGGAAAGTGATGGCTGGAAAACACATATCAGAACACCATGGTGGACAAGGAGAAAATGTATATCATAATAAAGTGGTCGACAAGGAGAAATCTCCGGGAGTCTCGTTTAACCCTCGCTACACTCGCTGCAGGTCTAAACCTGTCGTCGGTTCATTGCCATTAGTCATCGACGTTACGCCATCATTCGCTGATCAAAATCCGCCGCAGAGCTAAATGAACATTACAATACGTACTCCCAACCGCAGTTAGAATTGGCTATCTAACAGATGTATTCCGAAACGCTTATTAATTGTGGGTGGCATGCAACTATCTGTGTGGCAGTTTGTGACACTGACCTTGATCCCAGATTTATCGTATGCAAATTCTCGAACATTAATGCTGACTGGAGAGGTAATTGATACGGTACTGCACCTGTAACGACGTATTCATGCCGGCTTCTCATGGGTTGTGTTCGAAATGATTTCGCTATTTTCAAGTGTGTTTGGATTGTACGTGGGTTTTTTTTAATGCTTTCGGCAAACGGCCGCTATAAACAGAACTTGAACTTACCGCAGCCAAACCAAGGATGACGCGCAGTAAAAAAACCAGCCACGGACTGACCCATGCTGCAGGAGGTGTCACCATGGTCGAAACTGCGGCTATGAACGTTGTGATGGCCAAAACCTGCTTTCCGCCATAATGACTTGCAATATACCCACCGATGATTGGAGAAGCCATAGCTCCATAGAACTGAGCAGAAAGTATCATTCCTTGAATTTCGCCAGTCCAATCAAACTCGCCCTCCTGTAGATATTAAATGCCACGATAACGATTATAATAATGTTGCTGAAAATGGTCTTGATATGCATGATGTTGCCTACATAAAGATGGTCACAATGTTAATGACGAAGACGTTAACATGTTAAAAATGATGTAGTCCTGATGACGGTTGGATGATGAGAATGAAGACGATGTTATGTTAACAATGACACTGGTGCCATTAATAGCAACGTGTGTACATGTACAGTGAAATTATAAACCTTTCTATGAGGAATATCGTCATAATTACAAGCGTCTAGTCCGTCATTCATAATCCAGCCGTCGTCCATTAAAGAATATCCGCGTCCATAATCCAAAGACCTATTCCATTTTCCACATAACAGTATTAGCACCAAATTCAAAAAGACAATCATAGTATACATAAACATAGGCTTGTTTCCTGCAAGAGAGAAGCGGTCAACAGTTTCAATGATGCCGGCAAGACATCATGATGTTCCAAAAATATCAAATCCGTATCGCTGATCAGTATTCTTAATCCATAATATTCGTTATAGAGTCGTCATCTAATAAAAAGAAGTATCTCAGTCACGCTTTGATTGTGACTGTTCATATGAGTACCATGAGGATCTTGAAGTACATGGGTTCATACGGCCCCTAGCTCCGGGTTAAGCGGAATTAGACACAAGTTACGAAACGTAGCGCCATAGATCTTGCACGCTACGTTCGTATTTTGCTATCAGCATGCGATATGTATCGCCAAATTTGAGAAACTTTGAGTGGAGGCGCTTGGTGGAATAGCCCTGTTTTATAAGTTTCTGCAACAATGTTTTGTGACGTTGATTAAAATCATCTTAGTGAGGGTGTAAAACAAGATTGTTTTACGGGAGACATTATAGATCAAAACACTGCTTACATTTGAACATGAGACGCCACATTCCAAGACGATAGTATGATTATTACGATGATGATGACGGTGAAATAATGATCACGACACTGGTCCCATGATGGAGACGTTCCTGATGATGTTAGTACCACGGTGATGGTGATGATGACGATGTTATGTTGATGATGACACTCCCACCACGATGGAGATTTTTCTGATGATGCTAGTACATGCACCAAGACGATAGTGATACTGGTGATGAACGAACTTTCATGAGTTACTGTTAAAGCTCATATCCATTTATGAACATATCTTCCTCGGCCACTTCGACTCAATAACGGAACTGCAACTGTAATGGTGTCGGTAGCCGGTCTCTCCTCGTATAGAGGCAGCCGCTAGTCTATAGGTTAGAATCAGGGCACTAAGTACACTATGGTTTCCCGTGTCATATTTCCTACCTTTTTGGAGGACCTCTGATACACAGTAGTTCACCGTCTTGTCCCATATTATCATGTCTAGCTACAAAGAACAGGGTTTAACTTCTTCGATATTTTCAACCTATTTTGTCCAGCTAGATATTGCAGGAGGACAGACATTTTATATTGTGCCATGGCCTGGCAAAATGTTTTCATTTGTTTAGCATTGGACGAAATCATTTACTGCATAGAGCACAGACTTTGGAGTCCTGTGTCTGTCATCCAGCTGGGGTTGAGCCTGCGACTTGGCTAATGGCCGTTGACAAAAAGGCACACATTTACTATAATAAGATGCACGTTCTAAGAACAAGTGGCGGCTTGACACGTCTTGTGGATCAGATGCATTCAAAATAGCAAAAATGGGGAGCTGTCTGGGCGTATACCTTCGGCTGAAATGAACAGTGATAATCGGAATTGAGGTTGTTGAAATTTGCGTTTCGACCGGTTGGGAATAAAGCGTGCCTCATCGATATGTTCATTGGTAGCACGGAGGTCTCATGCGCTTCCACGGTACAGTAAAAGATATGATGTCATCTAGAAATCATAAGACACCTATTCCCCTGGAGACAAGAAATGATTTGTTATGTCATCCCCTTGACCGAAGACGATACAGGAAGCGCTGTAACGAAATTCTTTTATGAATCCGGCAAATGCTAAATGTCTTCGTTTCTGGCGCACGACGTTCAAATAAGAAATCGAGATAATTGCGCGTTTCCTTTAAGCAACCATATTGACCTGTTCCAGACCACGAAGATGTGAAACTCGGCAGCATTCCCGCAGATTCAGTAGTAGCATTTTGTGTGGTATAGGTTTCAATCAGGGATGCGCAACCAAGGGTTCAATCCATACAATGAAGCACGATTACGAATCTTTATTTGGCAAACGGCCAGAGAATCCAGTTGTTAGACCATTGCACCGGAAGTTCTCGGGCTTATAAGCGTACTAATATCGTGTGAAAGTATATAATATAACACTTACCTGAACTACCTGGTCAACTGTTGAATTTGTAATGGTCCAGTTCAGTTGAGAAGCATTTGCAGCATCTGCTTTGGGTGGAAACATGCAGACAAGCGCCATGCTCATGTCTTGTTGCATTACCATGGATACCACCGATCCGGCAAAACAAATATAGGCAATGACCCATCTACACGAGGTCAGTACTGGTACCTTTCTGGTTCCGAGGACAGCCTTTCCAGTCCGTTTCTGAGTGTGTTCTAACACTTGCGCATAATCTAAAAGTAATGGTTATATGCATGAATGTAGAACGTAGTGAGCAATAATGCTGTCTATTAGTCAGTACAGGTACAATCAAAGCGTACCTGATATACAACACATATCGCGAATCGTTAGATTCTTGGTATGTGCTTTAGAATAGGTTAACCAGAAGACTATATACTATGAAGTCATGTGGCTCTGTCCGTATGTCGGCACCTCTTCCCATTTCCCTTATATGCGTTGTAATTGACAGTTTTATACAATATATAGCTTGGAATCAGCTCGCGTAGTATAATACAGAAACGCTACACCCCAAACATAAGCCCACCATATGATTATCCATCAACTCACACCAGGTACAGTTATATATCATAGGAAATCTGAGCTAGTCCTTCTAGCTAATAACTTACATACTATTATTACACCTTCGTCTGTGCCGTTCTTTCTATCTGCCGGTTACACATTTCATCATTTTCCATCATGTGTCTTGATGAGACTATTACATCATCGCTCTGCGTGTTTGTATCTAATACCGCTCAAGCCTGTGCCAGGGGCCGTGTGGACATCCCATCCAATATATCCACAGGAACAATCACGGCAAAAGTGAGGCTGAGATACAACTCTCCGCCGTGATCTCTTTTGATTCTTTTGATATTTTTAGAAATATGCACTATATTTGCCCTTGGGTTCACATTACTACTTGTCAGTACACCGGCATCGTTTTCCACCACCCATTTAATGTTGCCTTTTATTTAATTCTATATATGTACACCACACAGAAATCTGATGACGAACCTGAATCCTATTAAATATGATAAATATTTGGTGAGGAACCGGAATCCTATTGAATATGATAAATGTTGATGGCCTAGTTAACAAAGTTACAGTTACACGTATATCCATGTCTGACCTATAACTAAACTTCCCTAATGTAAACCACACATGGAACTGAATCCCAACAGCCGAGGGGTTTTGGGTCCGTTGAATTTTATTCTTGGTTGGCTTTCGAATATTGAGCAGATGATTTCTTGCTGACGAATACAAATACTGACACAAAAACTTACCAGTCCAACTGGCGCTGTCTATAGCTCCGTACGTTGAGGACATCGTTTCTACCGCTTAATTAAAGAGCCCGTTATGGAGATATGCTGCATATTACGCAAGGATCGAACGGATTCCATTTATACACCACTTCACCCTTTCTAAGTTATTCCTCTTATGACATACATTTCATCCCTGCGTCGTCATGTATCTTTTCAGCCAAATTTCCAACAATCGTGCTTGCGCATAATCACCGATTCTACAATACACGCTACTGGTACTCTATGTAGAATCTCTAGGGACTAGAACTACATGCATATCTCACGAAGGTGGGTCATCAAGTTGAATTATACGACATGAAATGCATATCGAACGAATATTTTCTTTGTCGGACTCTATCTCTCAATCTCCGAAGGTCGCCACTATACTGGTAAAAGGCTGTCCGAAACTTTATGAAACGGATCCATAGTTAATTTTTGATACCTGATTTAATTTTCATCGAACTTGTATTCAACGAAGTCCAACGTCATGTGCACATTTCACATTGATCGCTGAGCTTTTTAACCCGATTAGGCAGAGGGAAACGGAAATCAAATTCGCGTCTATGACAGAGGCAGTTTTTCTCTATCCTAGTTCCGTTACAAGCGTCTAGTCCGTCATTCATAATCCAGCCGTCGTCCATTAGAGAATATCCGCGTCCATAATCCAAAGACCTATTCCATTTCCATATAACAGTATTAGCACCAAATTCAAAAAGACAAAGTATACATAAACATAGGCTTGTTTCCTGCAAGAGAGAAGCGGTCAACAAGTTTTCAATGATGCCGGCAAGACATCATGATGTTCCAAAATATCAAATCCGTATCGCTGATCAGTATTCTTAATCCATAATATTCGTTATAGTCGTCATCTAAAAATGATGTACCTCAGTCACGCTTTATTGTGACTGTTCATATGAGTACCATGAGGATCTTGAAGTACATGGGCTCATACGGCCCCTAGCCCCGGGTTAAGCGGAATTAGACACATGTTACGAAACGTAGCCCCATAGATCTTGCACGCTACGTTCGTATTTTGCTATCAGCATGCGATATGTATCGCCAAATTTGAGAAACTTTGAGTGGAGGCGCTTGGTGGAATAGCACTGTTTTATAAGTTTCTGCAACAATATTTTGTGACGTTGATTAAAATCATCACATTTAACACAGGATCTAGCAAATGCTACTAAGCGAGATATGTATACGCCATATGCAGGTCCCACTGGAATATTACTATCCAGAAAGGGATAGTTTACGATGTCGAAATTGTAATCATCTCTTTTGTCATAAAGTCGACGAGAGAGAATGCCCACTTCATTTTTATAGAGGTAGAGATCTAAATAAGATGTGCCTGTAGGGCTATCTGTAGTTTCCTTCAAATCCAGTGAAGGTGGATATATATCCTTCACTGCGTCATTTATATAGCGATTATCCACAGCGAGAAGATCGTCTATATAGCGTTTAGTGAATGAGAAGGAACGGGCTTTGAATGGATCGGTTTTTGAAAGCGCCTGCATATAGTCATATTCATAAGAGAACAGATACAGGTCAGCCAACAGGGGTGCACAATTAGTACCCATTGGAATACCTATATGCTGCTGATATATTGTGTTGCCAAATTTCACATAGATATTTTTAATGAGAAATTCAAGCAACTCTATAAACAAAGAAACATCCCATGAATGATATCTCTTGTATGTAGTCGAGCTAAAGAATGCTTTATGGCTTCCGACATTAATATATCTACGATCAGTTTTCATGAACACAGATACTATTAATGAACTTATACGGTCAATAAGGTCCTCATGAGGGATTGTAGTATAGAGAGTCGAGAAATCCCATGTGGATACATGTCTGTACGGTATGTGACCTTTAGCATCAAGTTCTTCCGTAAGACATTTTGAGTTTTTCAATATCCACATACATTCAACGCCAGAGTTCTTGAAAATAGTGGCGCAATACCTTTCCCAAAATGCTTTTACCTCCTGAAGGGCCCTCGTCAATAGGGTTGAAAGAAGCTTGGTGGTGACCTACGATCGGCTTTAATCTGGCTTGCGGCACTGTAGCGTCAAGTATCGTCAACTGGTGAAAACAGGAGTTCTCTTATTGGCTCGGTAAAGTCTCCATCCATTTGCGGTCATACTGTGGGGAGAGCGACAGTCTCTTTCTCAGCTACATCAGATAAATTTGTTGCTATTTATATATGAGCTGTAGGGGCTTTTCACGTCGCAGTGTCACATTGAAATGCTACTTTTCGCTTTTCATCGAGAATGCACAACGTATTCCCACATCAAGTCGAAGCCTGTGGAGTGCTCGAAGCACACTGTGAGAGGAATTCCTCTCACAATGAGCGAAATCAGGGCCATTGTTCTACTAGAACGGCGGTATAGCGCAGTTTACGGAAGATTTACAGAGCCAATCAAACAGTAAAAAGGAGTGAAGTACAGGCTTCGTACGAGACGAAGTTCTCCGAACTGTTTGCCCTTTTAAAAGCGTCAAAAATGTTTTATTCACAAAATAAATTATTTCTTAATTTATCATGTAGTTATACGCGGAGAAATTTATCAAAACAAAAGAAAAAAATGCAGAAAAGCTGACGGAAGCATAAACCTAAAATGTATTTTTAAACATGACACCACTGTGACCAGTGTGCCATCCTGGATTGTTTATTCTCGTAGAGCTGGACCCCAATATATACTGTTGCATGTTTCATTCCCTTAGTCGATGGCGACATGTATTACCGGGTGTGATAGTGGAAACGCTCCCTCCTCAGGCGTGGGTAGGCTTCAAATCTCCCAGATTAGTTAGGAATAAATTACATACAATTGCCAATATTCGCATCATAAAAATTCGTATTGCTTCTATGGCGTACTATGTCCGGAACTTCCTTAACCCTATCTGACCTGGGAAGGGGGGGAGGGGGGCACTTTCTTCCCCCTGTTGGTTTGTTGCTTCTATCTCCGGATCGACAAAAAAATTGAGAGGTAAAACTTTGTGACATTTTAGATTATCATATTGGGGTTATTTTGAGCCTATTTGCATGTCCCCCGAGCAGAGGATCATGGGTAAATTCACATGGCGGCCATATGGGGTACCAGAAAAGTGATGTTTTGTCATATTACTTTAAAAAAATTGCTTTTCTGTATGGAAAAGTGGCTAAAATCTATTTTATTTCATATCAGATTATTATTTACTAATTTATCATGCAGATTTTGCGAAGAAAAGACAAAAATAAAAATAAATCGAAAATTCTGACCAAAAATGGTCCACAAATGCTCTTTTTGAAAATGACGCCACAGTGACGTCAGTATAGCAGCCATGTTGGATTTTTTTACATTTTCTTGTAGAGCTTGATCCAATGATATAGTGTGGTAAGGGGTCACGTCCAATCGATCGAGAGGGTTTCTCGATAAACGAGTAAAACCGATAAATATCTCGTCTCGAAGGGTCCCGGTTTATCTCTATCGATTGTCGTCCCGGTTTACTCCCGCTTTTCCCTCGAAGTAAAAGCCCATCTCGAACCCCCTCGAAATAAATCGACTTGCTTCGGGAATGGAATCGAGATGCCTTCAAATGAAGGTTTGAGCCATTCGGAAGGCGTATGCTCGCTCTATATTTACTTCTCTGTGGCACCGTGACTAATCTCGGCGAGCACATACGCATTAAGCCATGGATAATGAAGTAAAGTGAACATGATTCTTTTAACATTATTTTGTTATTCAGTCTAGAGATCTGTAGTCGCATACTTTCTCTGACAGCGCAATTTTTACGCATGGAAAGGAATAAAACATCACAAATTGAATTACATAATTTGGCTCAATATTATTCAGTGTAAATTATTTCGTACCTGTTTTAGAATTCAAATCACTTTATGAGATATGACCAGGTACTGCGAATTGAAATAAATTCCACAAGTCTGGAATAAAATTCTATATGTTTTTTTTCTGAAGGTATATCAGAACGAGAGATTTTCGTTGATATTACTTATTTGATAGGATCGTGACTTGAAAAATTATTGTACCTGGTTTCTTCAATGGTTTCCCCGGTTTTCAGAAATACAGCAGCTTTAAAGACCACAGGAGCGGCTGGTAATGCATTGGACATCGGATAATATGAACAAACGCGCGATCGAAGTGTTTGAGCATTCCATATAAGCTTTTCACACTGACAACACGTGGTATTGTTGTTGTAAAATGTACATGAACGTTGATTTAAAGCCTAATTGGGCGCTAATTACTTCCATAATTACTTTCAGTAATTAGTTAATTTGCTAGACACATGAAACTAGCAATAAATAATAGAACGGAAATATCTTATTAATCCCCACCAAAAGCACTTTTCTTAGTTTTTCTTTCAAGGTAATTAACCCCTCTCTATATTCGCTGCTGTTACAAGCCGACGGTTCCCGCAGACCGACTGTGGTGTGAATTATCAACACCTCTAGTTCCGATTGTCATTATTATCATTATTAACCTCTACCAGGCAAGCTTATATCAGAAATAAACTTTGTTGATATAATGGTACAATCTCCTTACTCGAACTATATCTCAAGACAGTAATTCTCAGTTAAGTGAAATCTGCAATGAATAATACAAAATTATCAAACGAATTACACACCGAGGCTAAAACTCCGATCTCACTTCATTTTTCGGTTGAAACGATCTATGTTTCGTTTCAAAACAATATTATGGAACAATAATTATCGCATGCTTCAGTATCATTATTATTTAGATTATATCCAGTTGATGTGTCATTTATTCCGCGTCGGATAATAATCAGATATACAATCAATGTGTGAGAAAATCATTCAATTTTATATTCTTAATTTATATAGGTAAATGAAACGTTTTCTTTCAATTGGGTTCAGGAAACATCATATAATGGATATATCGATTAAACATTTAATAACATAAAAAAAAACCAATCAGTTGTCGGGATTGTATTTTAGGCTGCGATATGCTTATACGACGATCGACCCCCAAACTATGATACCCGCACAACAATCTGATCGCCTGAGAAGCTAAGAAACGACCAACTTAAGTGCAACAAACGCGTACATATACAAACCGGGACCCCCTTCGAGATTACCGATCAATTTTGTGTCCATCTCGAAAACTGGGACGTTTCGATCGAGATAGAACCGGGAGCAAACCGGGAGACGTCGCCAGGGGTCCCGGTTCTGCCCTGCCGGTTTCAGCCGAGAAATTTCTCGTTCCATCTCGAAGGCATCGAGAAAATGCCTCGATTAATTGGACGTGACCCCTAAGTTTCAGCCCTCTAACCTTAGCGGTACTAGTAGCGAAAATATTTGGGGGAGGGGGGGGGCACTTTCCGTTCCTCCCCAGGCTGCGATGCACCCCAAATCGCTCAGGCCAGATGGGTTAAAAAAGAATCGCGAACAAAGTTCCAACCATTTGGGCAATCGTATTTGTCGATTATGAAATGCTTCGTAAAACTCTCTCCATCCAGTGTCACATTCGGTAATGTTCTTTTTTCTGTATTCGCAAATAGCATTCGTAGAACTGGAGTGTCCCCGTTCGGAGTACTTGTTTCGACGGCTTGTGGACATGAACCTCTTGCGATGGCTCCGTGGGAATACGTGTGTCACCGTGGCAGTTTTGTCACCTTGACCATTTCGTATGTTCAGATATGCTTTTTTGCTGAATGCGTACCAGTTTGATACACAGAAGATTGAAAGTTTTGATCCCTGGCTTAGGTTTACTGGACACAGTCCACTTTTCTGGAATACAGAGGTGCAATTCGTCGATCTGTTCATTACACAGATAACTGGCTAAATAAAATATATATTTATATACTGCCTTATACCTTATCTACACGTGTACACATTCGCAGCATCCAGGTTCGAATAGCCAAGACACCACGTTCGACAAGGCCAGTCAATCAAACTTCTCCCCAAGTTTCTCTGGTTTGGGGATGACAGACATGTTTGTCAAACACGACCGTAGATATCGCGAGCACTGGAAACTCACTTTGTATGAGAGAGAGATAGAGAGAAGTAATGTTTAACATCGCATTCAGTAATATTTCAGCTATATAGCGACGATCAAAGAAAATTCTATGTATTCAAGTCAACAACTCAGTAAACTAATGCGTTAAAACAGGTACAAACATTAAAATGTGTACAACAAACCAATCTCTCTCAAATAATCTAAAATACAATCTTCTTTTACTTGGCTGAAAAGATCTTCCAGCGTAGTTGCTCGATAAAAAGTATATCTTACAATCTTAAAATGTATACTGTCTATGAGATCTTCATGGTATGGAATACACCTTGGGGCCGGCTCTTTTTAGTAAATATTCGTGAGTTAATCGTGTATAGCCGATCATACATCGCCTAATCATGGCCTGATCGAAACGTTTTTGGCTGTTCAGATGAGTGTAAGCAACAGCTTTTTAACTCGTGAAGTTTGTTATTATCCATAGTATCCCATAAAGATTGAAACAGCTATCTTACATAAGCGCAGATAGAATGTATGAAATCGCTGTATGGGATTCCAACAGCATCAACCTATTTATCCAGAGCTGCTTTAGCCATTTTATCAGCTTCAGTATTACCTTTGATGTCAACGTGACTAGGCACCCAACAAAACACAATTTCTATCTGTTAATCAAATCTAATGTCATATAATTGTAGAAGTTTCAAGATAGTAAGAGGAGTTGAATTTCCAATTTTATTCGCTTGCAGGCATGAGAGCGAATCCGAGAATATGACATATTTTTTCCTTCTAATGGACCCAATACATTCTAAAGCCGACAGTAGAGCCGTTGCCTCTGTAGTGAATATGGAACTTTTACCTGGTAGACGATAGGTTTTAGTTTTGGAACTGAAGCTAGTAGCACATGCTACTCTCTCAGCATCTTTATGACCATCTGTATTAATAGCCTGATGTGATCTGCATTTCTCTCTCAGTAGACCAAATTCTTGTAGTCCTTGATAGAGAATAGGCTTTGCCAAGTTTGACTTGCTTGCTCCATTGTAAACAATAGAACCATAATCAAGTTTGGAACAAACAAGTGATCGATATAAATGGAGAAGAGTCGGTGATCCACTTAAGGTGGCAACTGCATCATTAGTCGTTGGTCAAACAATATGCTTAAGAATTTGACCTCTTTTATCACTTTGATTTTAGTTCCATCTAATGCAAGTATTGGACCTTTGTGTTGGAAATATTTTCTGCAAAAGTGTATACAATTTGTCTTAGCTCTGGAGAATTTGAAGCTTCTCTAGACACCATTTCTGAATTCTATTTGAAGAAAGTTGTAATTTTCTCTCAATATTGTGTATACATTTTCCACTACACGCTATGTTGAAATCGTCTACAAAGAGCGAAATATCAATTGATATATTCAGAACTGCAGCTAAGCTGCTGGTCTTGATACTAGAGTAGTAGACAAAATACTGTCCTGTGGGACATAACTTTGTATGGTCTTTTTTAGAGGTAGTTTACGGCTAATTTCGCTCAATCCACGGAGGATAATCATGGTGTTCAAAGCTTGATTGAATCAAGCCCGTGGCCGGGGTGGGGGAAACTTTGCAAGATCGATAACTTATCCTACATTTTTAGCAGGTTGTCCCATCGCTGACAACGACATCGAAGCCGACTAAAGTAAAGAAATACCTACATATGCAGTGCATTCTCTGGTGCTGCATATTGGTTGAAATGAACGCATATGTTGGGTGTTAATCGGTATTTCTCCTTCGACCAGGTATGCAATTTTATGGATGGGCAAGCGAGCGTGAGTAAGTATAAGTAGTGGCATCGATGTGCGCATATGCATATATGTATTATGCACATTCGTTGTGATGCACATGGGTGTGCATTATGTTCATCTTGTGCAAACAAAATATTGAAGAATCTTTAACTACTGTATACATTATTTGTTCCTCTTGTGCAAACAAAATATTGAAGAATGTTTAACGACTCTATCCATTATTTATTACAACGAGATTATTTTGGTGAATTCATGTTTGCTCAAGTGAAGTTATAGCCTTCAAACCTGACGGTTCTACTCGGCATAGCCTTCAATTAAATGATAAACGACTTTCCGAAAATTGAATGTTAGAGAAAGAAGTCTTATTTTCTGTAAAACATGCTTTCAAACTGAGATAACTTCACGCCTCTCGAAATCGCGGCGAGTATATTCACATTTGTGCAATCTTGGAACATTTTATTAATTTGCACAATTTGACCATGTACATAGTTCTCAAAAGAGAAAGACAAATGCAAGTGGATGTGTGCAAGTCTGGTTATGGAGCTGCTAGAGACGTTAATTACACGATATATAGCTCTTCTTTGACTGCGAACCCGGTCTCATATAATCACCTAGAATTACGCAACCAAAACAACGTGAGTTTAACTATAATTTATGAGGTCCCTACAAAATATATAGTCAAACACAAAATAAAATATTAGTTACGTCACCAGGGCAAGTGTGGACACCGTAAACGCCTGGCGGTTGAGAACGTGAAGAGATATATCGTGATACACAGACGATATTGACGAGAACGTATATAAAGCAACAGAGGAGAAATAGTGAGCAAACTATTCAAACTGAAATAAGACACCTGATTACAACCTTCATTATCGAAATCAGCAAACGCCTAAATTGATTCAAAAGAGGTCTGTCCCACATCGCGGTTATGAAGCGGACTTGTGTTTTCTCCAGAAGACGAGCCAGGCAGAATAAGTTTATCTGTCACCACGTAACCGTTTTTTAACTTTGAAGTATTCTCGTCCGATTGTTCTCCCAGTAAAGTCACACTATCCTCTGCCTCCAAGGACCAAGATTGCTCATCAGAACTGCCGAATATGACAAAGACCAGCGTCCCGAACAGATACAGACCGGTACACATGAAAAACACCACTTGCCATTCCTCCCGCGTGCCCTGTACGAATAAAAATACAACTGATCTGTAGTCGTTTTTAAAGATCACTCGATATAATTGCAATAACAAATCACATCTTCAGATGAATCATTTAGGTAATCTCAAATATGAGTTTTCTTATCTTGATTCTGGATTAAGTTTTCAACTCGAAATAGACGATTTTGCACAAATAGCCTACTGCATGATGCAGCTTAAAAAACAAAATTGATTGAGAATCACATAGCGCTTTCGACAAGATAATCAATATAAGCTAACAATATTCCTTCGTGAATAATAATTCATTCTGAAACCCCCAAACCGCACTTCGTGGTGACAAAATGCTCACTTAAACGGTCCACGCCCTTTCGACAAGTCGTTTTAAACGAATCGAGAATGGTTGAACAACTTTTCATCGACCCGACTGAAACACCTTTAGATTCCATTTATCTGACCAGATCTGGCCCTTTAATATATCAGGTTGTTCAATGCCGGGCCGTTGTTGAGTTTGACTTAGCTATTCCTGACAGGGAGTTACACCAACTATCCGTCAGTTTTTGACATATGTTGGCAAACCAGTCATAGCCTACTGGAAAAACACGCAAAACACGGAAAATGGCCGCCAAAGCCCAAAAGCACCAGCGGACTACCTTTATAGCATATCGATTTCTTTTCTTCGATGAATTAATTTTTAAATTGTAAATAAAAATGGCAAAGTGTATATCAGTGTAGTAGTCCCCACACTGGACTATGTTTTTTTCTGAAAGCCTATCATATGTCAAGTCGAAAACCGCTTGTTTGCACTCTGGACATGGGGTGTTTGGGATTTATGGGACATTGAAACACGATTTGTGGTATGAAAATCAATTTCTGAAATAGGGTTATAGATAGAAAAGCACCATGATAATAGTTACACCACCTCAAACTATGGCATATTTGGTATTTTTGGAAAGGTTATATAATGCACTAAATAACTTTAACACACTTATACATGTTGTGGCGATGATGAAGTCATAATGACGTCTTAATATGACAATGTTGTTGAAAACGGCATTTTCGCACTCCTCTGAACTTCATGACCACTGTCATAAATAATCACATTATTTCTGCTCATATCACATAGGAATGTGTTGGGATGCAATACGGATGACCAGCGATCAGTTTGTATCTTCATGAAAACATATTTATAGGCTATCAGCATAATGTAACTTGGTCGAATTTCTAGGCCCTAGAAAACAATTTTTGAAATGTGTATATAGATAGCAAAAATGTCATGTGAATAGTTATATTTTTTGAAACTATGGCATGTTAGGTATTTCTGGAAAGGATATCAATGTACTAATGGCTGTATCACATTTTGAGGCGATTATCGCTTCATAATTTGGCATGAAAACGTCATAATTTAACAACATTGTTGAACTGAGAGCTTCCCCCTACCCGGAACATGGCCAATATCATGAATAATCACATATTTTCAGCACAAATCAACTATAAATGTATTGAGCATGCACTATTAATGATTAGAGATCATTTTTTTGTCCTCATGAAAACACGTTTAGTGTTGTCAGCACAATATCATTTTGGACGAATTTCCAAGCACTAATACAATTCTGGAATGGGGATATAGATAGAAAAACACCATATGACTAGTCACTGAGATTCAGAATGTGATATATAATGCACTAAATGATTTTTGTGATATTTAAACATGTTTGAGACAATTTTGAATGTTATAGATTAACATTGTTCAAAATGATAGTTTCTCCTTCCGCTGAATTCTATGATAAATAAAACAAATATTTGAATTCATTTTGTTGAAATAATCTGTAAATATATTGAACATGCATGCCTGATGATCGAGATTATTTTTTTGTGTCCGTGAAGACATGTTTTAGGGGCTGTCAGTATGGTAAAATGTGGTCAAATTTCCTAGCGTGAACACAATTCTGGAATGGGGTATAGATAAATAAATACCATGTGAGTGGATATTGTACTTCAAACTATAAGAGCTTGTGGTATTTTGGATAGGCTGTATATTGCACTAAATATTTGAGGTGATTATGATGTCAAAATGACGTCATAAAGTGACACCATTGTTCAGAATGACAAAAAGCCTTACTATGAACTTAAAGATCAATACTAATGATCATAGTATTTTTACACAAGTCATGATCAACTTGAAATATATTGAACACGTATTAGTCTGATGTTCGGAGATCATATTTTGCCTCCTTGAAAACATGTTTTAGTTACCGAAAGTGTAATATGAAGGGTCAAATTGCAAGCACTTTGGAAATTTGTTTTCACGAAGACAGAGTTATGAAATGTAGAAAACCATCGGTCACGATGTTGAAAACCAAATAATATTTGGTATATGTGGATATTTTATAATATTTTAGAACATTTAGTATAGAGGCAAAGAAAGTAAGTTGCCGGAATATATGCGTTGTAATCGATCTCTCCCAATAAAACCAATTCTGTTATCTTCCTGCAATATTTGATGGTGCCATTGTCAACATACATTGTCAAAGCATCATCGACACATGCAGTTATTGCTGAACGCGACATTCAATCTCTCTTTGTCTCTCCCCCTCTCTCGCTCTTTCTCCATCACAGACGTTTGCGGTAGCCATTAATTAGGCTTCTTTATTCTTTAGAATCAGCCTGCGATCAGCCCACTGCACATAAAATTGATCGTATCGGATTGCCTTACATATTATATCTAATACAACATCATTGTGACATAATCATGTGATCACATGATAGCTTTACGTGATTACAGTTTAGAGCTTGTATAGATACTGCTAAAGACTAGGAGAATGTTACCTCTCGCACCCAACACGTTCACTAACCATCCCCTATGCCAACGTTTGAAGAATCAGTCTAGTTCAAAGAATTTATCTAATATGGCCGTCATTGCCAACCAGTGAAATTTCTTCATTGAATGTATTTTAGGTAGTTGTATATCCATCAATCAAAAAGCCTTAATCAATTACACATTTAGGCACATTTATTCTGTATATTTCGCTAGATGCAGTTCTTTGTGTAAGAATTAGGGCGACTGCAGCATTTCGTGTTGCAATATGTTGGCATTTAGGTCTTGTTGCCATTAGGTCATTAGATTATGAACGCGGAAATTCTTTAATGGACGACGGTTGAATATTGAATGACGGTTAGACGCTTGTATTTTATTCAGACCAACTAAAGGATGTTGCCCATCTCCAAAAAATAAACTATGCTACGAAGATGATTGGTTTTGACATATACATGCTCTGAGGTTATGGTAGACAATGAAAAGAAGAAATCAATTTTAATGATGCTCTTGTTCAGAGAAATAATTAAAATTAGCCAAAGAAATTGCACACAGTGCTCCTATTTTGAAATACCAAAATGTCATATAATCTCAAGATGAGCATTAGAAGCAGTGGCGTTAAGCAAATCGACCAGCAAAAAGTGTGCTTCAAAATAAAAAAATATCATAATCAAAAGAAAATGCAAATAAAATGGCATATCGGATGACTTCATGGCTGCCATCTTGGATTTGTTGAGATAAGCCGTGTAGATAAAGTAGTTCCAATGCAACTAATGTGTATTTTCAATTTGAAAATTGAAAGGGAAACGTGAATATCAGATTACCTCTTATGGCCGCCATTTCTAATTCTTCATTATTGTTCTCATGAACAATTATGCAAATTGGCTCATATTGAGCCTGACATTACTGCTCTGATATGAATGAGCTGAATCTTGAGAAAGATATATGATATGGTGTAGAAAAATATTGCTATTGGAAAGCGATACACTAATTTCAGATAACGCATGGTGGTGGGCGCTATTTTTAATTTTGTCCATTGTAGTTCTCTTAGAAAAGTCCGAAACTGACTGGTCCGAAATATTAGGTTATTACCCCAATTAAACGCGATATGTGAATTGCCACAAATTTGACGCCAGTAAACAATTTGGTGGGAAAATGACTGTAGACTCACATGGTCTTCATTCACATGCTAAATCTGATCTTTGTGTAGAATATTAGATAAATAAGCTCAAAGTAGGTTCAATATGTAGGTCCAAATTATTTTTTTGCTGGGTTGGAGTACCCAGCTGGGCTTAAGAACTGTGAATAAGTGAATTAGGGCTACACGATCTCACAGTGCATCATGCATGACGTTAATGGCCAAAGTGAAAATGTTATCTGGTCGTACCTCATTTAACACTTTATATCTTACAGGTTCCGCCACATAATGCGATCAAAACATTTTCATCAAACTTTTATTCAGTTGGTTGATCCACTATCAGCCATAGCAGAAAGTATACATTATATTATACTTCACGCACTAATTTCGGATATATCCGCCAAAATCGTATACTATGTTAGATATTATTCCTTCATCTATCTTATGACACCAAACGTGTTACAGTTTGATGAAATGATAGGCTGGAAAAAATTATAACCATAACCCTACATCCAATCTTTATCATTCAATATTGAAGGTTAGGGGTACCCAACTGTAAAAGACTAAATCGCCATAGCCCCCGGGCCCAAAATGCGTTATTCAACAGGCCATAAGTTGGGCTTTCAGAAGTACATTGTCTACAAAATTCACAGACGGGGTAGGGAGGTTATCATTCGCTCAAGATCTATTGCAAATATATGATCTTCGCTCACAATGGACGCACAACAAAAGTCCTGCTTACATTCGCAGCAAGATTGTACCGCCCTTTACCGCAACATCTTTGTTTTCTCACCATTTACTGATACGTCACTTTCGCCAATTCCACATGTTATGGGCGGATACATCACACATTATTATGACCAGCAGGATCACGAGTCTCCTGCGCATAACTATCACAGTATGTACTAGCCAGTACTACTGGGTTCGATCCCAGTCCGGATCATATCAAAGACTTGAAAAATGGAACTTGTTGTTTCCTCGCTTACGCTCAACATCAAGAGGCTAGAACAAGGACTGGTTCGCTCGGTGTCAGTATAATGTGATTGAATGGGATGTCATGTCTGCCTACTGCATGATATTTCAGTGGGGCAGCATAATAAAATGGCAGCATTAGATCTGCTCTGTTACAAATATGTACCCCCGCCCCTCCCTTCCCTTCTCCGTCGTGACATAACTGAAAAAATGTTGAAAGCGACGTTAAACCTTAGTCACTCACTCACTCACCCTAGCCAATACTAACGAAGAATGTATCTTTTCCAATGATCGCGAGTAAGTCGAGCCTTGTCGGAAAAATGTCACAGTCAGACTAAATTTGAAATAATTATACTAACCAGTTTGAAAATATCAACTGCTACAGGCATGTTTGGCCAGCAGCTTTCGTTTCACTTACAAAGAGATGGGGCAAACGCAAATTTTGCAGTGGGATTACATTCTGACGAGCCATACATTCCTTTAATTGATATTCGACTCGGGCGCATTGGCGCAGTTCGTGCCGAGGACGTTGTTGTAAAACAGGGACATGCAATCTATATCAAAACTTGGTTGGAAATTAACCATACCAGTCGTGAGGGAGGAAGGGGGAAGTATCTTGGGAACGACACAAATTTGAGAGCTCTGTGAAGTCATCAAGGCGGCCATATTGGATCTTGTTACACATGGTTGTGGAGCTATGCCCAAGAGCATAGAGTGGTACAATTCAGCCCCTAGCTAATTAAAGGGGCAAACAAAAAAATTTCAGAGGGGAGCGAAATGCCCTCCACCCCTCAAGATCTCGTTAGTTCCTCAATAAAACCCAGGTTTGTTGAGGTTGAATAAAGCAGTCGTTATCCATATTATCTTCGTTTAGATAGCTCAGCATTGAACATTTTCACCGGTTTATACAGTATATAGATAATGCAAGAGAATATATAGAAAACATACTCACATTAGATGTCAGAATTGTGACTGAGAGCGGCGAAATTATACCAGCTAGTCCCGTTACCGTCATCAGCATTCCAAGCAAAATACTGGCATGTCTAAAGTTTAAAATTGAGACAGCATACTGTCAAAGCACGAAAGGGTGTGAAATGGGCTAATACAATGTACACTTGGGCATAAAATCTCGTTATGTGCAGAAAACTTCGAAGGTACAGTAACAACTAGAACTTTTTTATCTCCACGATGAATCTGTGCTTAGGATCGTGGGACCTTGGCTGCATTAAAATGGTGGTCTTATAAGGTCCTAAACCAGTCTATTCTTTTTTTTCTCACGTCTTTTGTACTGCAGATAACGTGATTTATTTCAATCGATTTATTTGCCTAAAATGATTTTTTCTAACATACTCTACTTGCTCACCTTGGTGCGATGTCGGTGATATTAACCCGTAAAGTCACCATGCCGGCCGAGGATGTAGTTTGGGCCAGTGTCAAAAGAACCACAGCTGCGATACTCTGGTCTTCCACGAGAAGAGCTAGGCCACACAGAGCAGCGGCCGGTAGGAGAAAACCTAACAATGTAGTTTCACAACATTTAATTCAACGTTTGTTCAAAATGAATACAATAAATTAATTTGAATATTAAACACAAGCCTTTGCACTACAGATATTAGATCAGGCAATTGAGATTGTGGGAAACTCGAGAGTGGGAACTGTCGTTTCATGACAAAGTTAAACTATTATTTTCGACATAGGATTTTAATATTATGTCAATGCGTGGGGAAGCCTTTCCAATTATCTGTCGGCAAACGTCGCGACTCGATGGCTTTTTAATCGAGAGAAAAAATTAAATGTCTGAGGCAAAATATTGTACGATTGGGAATTATGACCGAAAGTAGTGCGGCAAGGATCAGCTCGAATTGTCGATTGACCCGCATACCCATTCGCATTACTGTGACACGAATACTTAGTCGCAGTCAGACTATATGATTTTTAGTAATAATAAAATAACTTAATCGTAATGTTTTAACCTTGCTAATGTCTCAATATTGTGAAAGTGTAACTGATTGACTATACCTATGAATGGAAACTCCTTCCTAATATGTATTTTTTTTCTATAATAATAAATATTATACATATTAATATACAATATCCTTCTCTTTAGATTCATACCAGTGTTATTCCGATAATGCCGTCGATGATGAACTCAATTCAATTCTGGCCTGCAGAAAAGAACAACAATCTCAAATTTTTATTTTTACTTGAAGAAGTTCACGCTGAACGCAATATTCTAGGGTTGTGTTGCAATGGGCATATTTGTCACTGCAGTTACCTGAAGCGAAAAACAGTTTACGTGACATCGTTACTGAGCATATTCGTCTCTTCACAAAGAAATCCGCAATAAATCCGCATCCAATAACACCAATGAGACGACCCGCTGCAGGAATGGTATTAAAAAGTCCATTCTATTGAGAGGGTGAAAATAAAAGATGACATATATGGTGATGAACAAACAATATAATAAACTAACTGGGGACAAATTGCCGTATAAATATTCAGTCTCCGTAAAATTTTGGATACGAACAAGGCTTTTATCAAACTTGTTTTTAGACGAGTCAACCCCCAAACCGTTGTTTTATCTTCTGGCATGCCATTCGCCCTTGAAATCAGCCACTCTGCACAGAGCGAATAATGCCCTGGCATTCTCCGTACAGCGGAGCTTCACCACGATATGAATCTTTCGAAGAAGAATAAAACTACGAGATTATCAGAAGTGTTCTGCAGCGTAACAACCGAAACTAAGCAGAATTAAGTTAACGAACAACAAAAGGAAACGAACAAATGGTGAAGTATTGAGTAATTGTTCACCTCATTACAACAACAACGCTAACGGAGTTTTTTAACTGTGCTAACGCACATTCACATCTGTGAAAATCGAATATTTCAGCACACAACTTCATCGAAGCGTTATACTTTGGCCAGCCCAAGTCCGACAGGAGCATTATCAAGCACCGTAATCAAACATAATGTGTTCGCCCAGTTATTGCGATACCCAGACTCGTAATTCTTTCAGAAACGATGACAAATTCTAGTATGTGATATTCCTAACCAGTGTAGTCAAGTAATTAGGATGTTCCGATGAGGATATTTTCCTTTTACACTCATGTAGTCGCCATACTCGCAGAACGTGTGTTGCTTTGGTTAGCTGTCACAGCTTTCCAGATGTTAATGAACGGGAAAACAGTTTTGCACTGGCCAAAGAAGTTTCTCCAAAAATAGTTCGCTTTTTCGTTGAGAAGATCGAAATTCTCGACAATATCGAAGGTGAGAGCGAATCGATCAATTTTAGCAGAAAATCCCAATGGTTCGCGACGTCGCTTTTCCTTCGCATTTTTTATCGTTTTTCATTCGAGAAAAAAAGGAAAACGATATCGCGAATTAGTCGAGAAACCTTGGAGACTTGTTTTCAATAGAAAAAAATATTGAAACCTGATTGGAAGTAATGTCGTTTTCGCGTTCGCCTTGCGTGGTACCCTGAGTAGCACATACCGGAGATATAACAGGAGAATAGGGAACCCGTTTACTCATTGGTAAGTGGTTCTGGTTCAATGTAGACCTGCGTATTCCATGAATAAACACACATAAATGTATTCCTCAAGTTTTTAGCCCTCTCAGACAGGAGATGGTTCGTTTGAGTGGTCAGATGTTCACCCAACTGATTACGTCCGGCCTAAATTCACTAATCTGGCATAATAAAAGAAAGCTGTTCTCATGCAAATGTGATATTCGGCCCTGTGTCTTCAAAAATCGCGTACTAATATGGTAGGTGTGGTATTGCATTGTTAAAGCGGCAGATACAGCTTAATTTTACATGTCATATACTTTAATAAGGCATCCTCACACATTGCGCTATTTAATTATTCTCGATGGAATCGCGATATTCTCTCGAAGCTTGTTCGATAGAAATGTTTGGATAATCTCTCGATCAACAGAAAACCATTGATTCACGATGGTTAAACAAAGACGAACAAAACACGATATCGAGAAATAGATCCAGAATTTTGAAGAAAAACATGTTTTTTTCTGGAAATCCTCTAGCAGATCCCGATAGGATCTGAATTGCTTCACAGAAATTCTCAATTGAAGAAAAACCGACTGATAGAGATGCTTCATAGACTGACGGGAATTGCGCCGACGTCAGAACACATACGCCCCACGAAGCTGGAGCGGTTGTGGTTGGGTATCGTGTTAGTAGACTAACGTAAAACGCTTACAAAAGTGTGACAACCAGTGGAGATATTGGAAATATACTAGGCGTGGCAAATTGTGTACTATACCATAATTGAATGCTACATACCAAAGTTAACAACCGGTGATAATGCTGCTTACACAGCGGAATGTCACCGTAGCGGTACCATCGCGGTACCAAAGCAGATACCCAATCGCCGATGTGGTATCGCTATGGTACCGTATTGACGAATAGATGTTCATCGCTATAGTACTATACTGCTGTGTCCCGCTGTGTGAACAGTTTTCACCGAAGAAAAACAAAGTGCGTAACCAGATCGATCCAGTTTAAGATCTTGTCTTAAGACCTTAAGACTTGGAAGCGAAATGGCTATATGGCAGGATGTCGAGACCTGCCTATTATTGTTCATTACTGCATGTTCATGATCATCTTACCTCTTCCGCAGAGAATCGTAACACATCTCTCATGTACATTGGGCCATTGGTCATTTGCATCAATAGACAGAATGCATTGACAAACTGACCGATGAGGCAGGCCCAGACGGGAAGTGACCTGATCACACGTTTCCAAGGTAACAGACTTTTCTAGAAAATGAAAAAAAGTAAGAAAAAGTATTTGTCAGACAATGGCAAAAAGCGAGAAATCGATTCACTAGATATTGATAATTTTGTGACTTCGGCACAAGAAGAATTGTGTTTATATAATTTGACAGGAGAGTTGCAGAAGACATGGGTACCCGAACTCCACAGTCTCGATTAATCTCCCTTTCATCTCTTTCGTGTCGACAGGTCTACAAAGGATTTTCCGTTGTATCCAGCCATCAGTTATATTTTTGTAAGTGTAGAAACGTGCAGAATGCCAGAGCAACGTTTAAATGAAACGCACCCATGTGTTCTTTGGAGTCTGTCCGAGTCTTGTGTGTGGGACGAAAGGGGCGGGGGGTCGCCTCCTCACTCCTGTTTACTTTCGTCATCTCTTTGGGTAGAGGGCGTATACATACATCACCTAATAGCATTTGCAAGACCATGTGTTAAATGTGACGTCACGAAACATTATTGCAGAAACTGAAAAAAACAGAGCTATTCCGCCAAGCGCCCCCACTCAAAGTTAATCAAATTTGGTGATACATATCGCATGCAGATAGCAAAATGCGAGCGCAGCGTGCAAGACCTACGGCGTTACGTTTCGTAACTTCGTGTCTAATTCGTTTTAGCCCGAGCCTTGGGGCCGTATGAACCCATGTATTACAAGATCCGCACAGTGTTCATATCAACATGCACAATCAAAGCGTGACTGAGATATATCATATTCTAGATAACGACGTTACAACGAAAATCATATAGATTAAACATACTTATCAGCCATACGGATTTGATATTTTTGAAACTGTTTACCGCTTCTCTCTTGCAGGAAACCAGCCTACTTTGGTCTGATTGTCTGAATTTGGATTTTTTCATTTTTTGTACGAATCCAATTACTATGATAGAGAATAATTAGTTTGGCAAAATAAATTACATTCATGCCATTTTAGGTAGAAAAATGCGAAAAATGTACGGAATAATACAAAACGCGATTTTCTGAGGATACATCGTGTCCACCATTTAAAATTTTCCAGTGATCCTTTGCACCTATGATTATGTAAAATGACGACAATAACTTTTGCGGAAAAGTTACAAAGGTTCAACCCTCTTCTTCACTTCGTTCCGGAGGTGAGGTGAAAAGTTTGGTAGGAGGTTTTGAGCATAAGTACCCCCCCCTCCCCCAGCAGGACAGGTATGTCTAAGGGCGAAAATGGCAGGTATCGTTACAGGCCGGACAAATCACCACCCTTTTCACAGAAGCACCACATAGGTCTAGCTTTCATAAAATCCCATGATTCAAACATTTTGATGATCATGCTATCATCACTCCAAAATTGAAATGAAAATAACCATATGTAAACAACATGTAGCGTCATACTAGGATTTTAAGTTGAGCAAGTGTGTTATTTCAACAGGCTACGATGTAGCATATTCGAAACACTCAACACACAAAAATATTTGATGAGCGAAAAGACAAAATGACGTCAACATAACGTAATCGATTTACGTCATGACACGATGTAGAGTAATTCGATCACTGTGGTGTATTTTGGACGGAAAACCTTTCCGAAATTAACTGTCTTTTTCTTGCTTGCCTTGAGTGTTCGAAGTTGCCTAGAGATCAGAAGAACATCACAAAGTGCAAGTTTCACAATAACAGGTCGTATTTCGGATTTTAAATGTGTATGTATGCTGCAAATATGACGAAAGAAGTGTTATGTTACGAAGCGGTTATATCTCCTCAAATTGCATGTAAATCCAGTGTCGGATCCGCACCAGAATGAAAATAAACCACACCGGAATGAAACTAAATCATTTGACAAAAACAGTTGTTTTTCTATAGTGCCGAAAACAGCAGATTAAACTAAGCCGATGTCTTGGAGTTTTCATCGAAAATTGAAATCTGTGAATTCGAAAAACATAGTAACGTAGTTGACAAAAATTTATAACTGTGTTGATAAATAGTAGAGCTGGTAACATCAATTTTGTCAAGTCTGTTAACAAAATGTCAACTCGGTTAAACAATATTAAAATAGTTGACTAACGGAGGACAATATTGTCCCATTGCATGTAGGTTTCTATAGCGAAATCACCCGAGGTTAATCATGTAGGGCACCGACAAGGTATATATTCAGCATAATCCGCTGATTTATGTCTGTAAAACGGTAACCTGGTTAAAATTCTTTAAAGCTACGGCTCTTTGGAGACGAACATTACCTGACATTTTCCTAATTTAAAATTCTGCTTGTGTTACTTCATTTCGCAAGCCAATGGTCGTTTCTTTGCTTATATTTCCAGAGCTATAAAACATGTTCCAATTAGGAAGACTTTCTACCTAAACCCATTTATAAGCAACGCTAGTGGCATTGCCATACCTTGGGTATATACGGATATACCAAAAAAAAAGAAAGATTATATAATCCATAGTTGGATTACAAGCGTCTGGTCCGTAATGCATAATTCAGCCGTCGTCCATTAAAGAATATCCGCGTCCATAATCCAAAGACCTATTCCATATTCCATATAACAGTAACATTAGCACCAAATTCAAAAAGACAATCATAGTATACATAAAAATAGGCTCGTTTCATGTAAGAGAGAAGCGGTCAACAGTTTTCAATGATGCCGGCAAGACATCATGATGTTCCAAAAATATCAAATCCGTATCGCTGATCAGTATTCTTCATCCTTATGATATTCGCTGTAAAGTCTTCATCTAGAGAATGATGTATCTCAGTCACGCTTGATTGTAACTGTTCATATGAGTATCATGAGGATCTTGAAGTACATGGGTTCATACGTCCCCTAGCCCCGGGTTAAGCGAAATTAGACACAAGTTACGAAACGTAACGCCATAGACCTTACACGCTACGTTCGTATTTTGCTATCAGCATGCGATATGTATCGCCAAATTTGAGAAACATTGAGTGGAGGCGCTTGGTGGTATAGCCCTGTTTTATAAGTTTCTGCAACAATGTTTCGTGACGTTGATTAAAATCGTCACATTTAACACAGGATCTAGCAAATGCTACCAGGCGAGATATGTATACGCCATATACAGGTCCCACTGGAATATTACTGTCCAGAAAGGGATAGTTTGCGATTTTAATCATCTCTTTTGTCATAAAGTCGACAAGAGAGAAAGCCCGCTTCATTTTTATTGAGATATAGGTCTAAACATGATGTGGCGGTAGGGCTATTTGTAGTTTTCTTCAAATCCAGTGAAGGCGGATATATATATCCTTCACTGCGTTATCCATAGCGAGTAGATGAGAATAAACAATCTTTGAATTGATCGATTTCTTGATATTCAAAAATATCATTACTAAAAATTACTATTCTGATGCTGTAAAACTTTTCCTGAGATAGTTCATCGACCGTCTCCGAATGGTACGTTCGTTCTGTTGACGTCAAGACGGCGCCATTATGCCTGTTTATTGTTCAGTAAATGGTCAAAGGACATTTTCCCAACGTATGTCAATAGACAATATTGAAAAATAACCAGCTTGACATTAACAAAAATCTGAAAATATTTATCTATTTTTTGTCAATATTTTAAAGGTTTATTTAGAAGTTACCTACCTTCTTCGTGTTCTGTCCGATCAGTGCTGTCGAAATGTAATGTTTCTCCAGTTCAGAAATTCGGGGATGCTGGTCGGGCGAGTTATATACGCAGAATAATAGAAACACCATCCATACAACAGCAAAGGCACCTACAAAGAATATAACAGTGGTTGTGATTGGTCATTCAGGATCACATGAAAATAACCAATCAAATATATCATTCGGATATGTTGAAAATGTTGCAAAATCTACAAACTAATAACTTTTGATACATCTGGCAGCATGTCAGCCATCCAGTGTTTCGTTTTTCTTAAGACGGGATGCGACTTGGGGCCACTTGTGTGTGGGGGCGGGGGGTGGGGGAGGGGGGGGGGGTCATCAGAGTCATTATTGACGAATAGACATGTATATATTCACGATATTATCAGGGCTGGGGAACATTGCAAAAGGGCGATAGATTCATCCAAACACCCCCTCCATAACACGTTCCCTGAACATATAGGCATACACATGCATCTTCTCATGTACCGTATATTAAAGAAACCGGTAGCACCATGCGGCATATAGGGGCAAAATAATATGAACCGAAGGCTTTCTGTCTTAATTACGTAATCACAGGTGGAGAGAATCCACTGCTTGTGTTTATTTGTTCTTATTTATATGGAACTTTTATTTTAAATAACAATGGTTTATTTTATTGTAGTTGATTACCTCACTGGGTTTATAAAATGAAATACTAAACAATGTGTGCTCACCAAACGTATAGAATATGAGAGGCCAACCCCCAGCTAGTGGAACAGTACACAATACACCAGAAAGCGAATAAACTACCATATTTCCCATATTTGCTCCTGCAAAATAGCGATCCTGTTTATCGTATATTTCTCTTTATTTTCGTAGTTTGTTCCGCAGTTGAACATGCATGATGGCGAAAAAACATATTAATGATCATTCAGAAAATATTCACTTCATATATTATATAGCCTGGAACTTGGTTACACCGTTGCCACCATTCACACAGAGCTACTCGTTGGAGAATACAGTTAAACTCAATTGCCGTTGCAAAGTCCATATTCAGGTCGAAGCGTTGAAGACTACATATGTTGTTCTGTTTCCCGGAAAGAAATCAAAATATTTCGCAGAAACGAGCATACTCATGCGTCACGCACTGCAGAAAGCAATAGAAAAAACATTACGTCTCTTGTACTTCTGTCAGTGTATACGCCAAGCCGTGGTTGTGCAATCATTTTGCCACACGTCAATTCATACCCAATGACTTAAATTATTTTTGCTGTTCCTCATTCTTCTGATTCTAAAAATGGAAACCTCGTCATTGAAAAGTCTGAAAGATCAAATAAACGCCTCTTCAAAGAAACAGCTGGTCATGTAAGCTTCAAATGCACGACACGAAGCAGAACACCTGTAAAAGCAAGCGCTGGTGTTGAAACTATTTCGCTATATTCGACTGAGCATCATAACCTCTGCTTAATTCGAATGACTGATCTGGCCTGTGGAATGCATATTTGTAGCGAATGTCTTATTCATTTAAGCACGGCCATAATGGGCCATAGTGAGCCACGCTGAGTACTGTCGCATATAGGGTGTACGAACTCTGTCACATAGGAATTCAGCATTGTACAAGCTGATGGAATGGTGGTAATATAACGAAATGGTAAATTGGCAGCGAAAGTAGACAGCCAAGATGATCATTTTCAAAAATATCCACTTGCACCAGGAATGATCACCATACATGTTATCACAAAGTGTTCTTCTCTGAGCCATTTGTCAAGAATGACAGCACTACCCTTTAATGATACAGTATATCGAAGAGATACCGTGGCAAAATCATTGGTTCTGGGGCACACTCGAAGTTCATTATCAAACCTACCTGAGAAACAGAATGCGATCATTTTCGCCCTGTCGTAAACCGGGGCCCACTCAGTCAGTAGGGCTTGGACGGCTGGACTAAACATACCCTGTTATAAAATAAATAAATAAAAATCAACTCAACCTAAGAGAGACAATATAAGATCAAGAACTGCAGTAATACAAAGTGAGTTAAGGAGATTCCAGACAATTCTGAAATGTAATTAACATTCAACATTATGGGGACACCATGTTTACTTTTGCATAATTTTGGATTGTGTCTACCTATTAACTCAGAAATGCGTCAAGTAACATAGCAAAATATTCGGATTCCATGAAAAATACGTGCTCATTCGTATAACAATCCTACATTTTCCAAGGATTTTAAATATCATTTCTTCAACATGCATCTATGAGGTCGTTTATTGGAAGAATACTATCAAACCGAGCAATCTAGTAAATCCGGTGTCACTAGGCTTTCTTGCAAGGCAGGAGGATGTCAAGCCAGTTAATATTTCCAGCAAAGTAAATATTTTCCCTATATTGATAGATTCGCAGAAGCAAGCGCATCAGACGTGTATTTCACCTCGGCATGAACTGTAATGCACAGTAGTATTAATTGCCCGTTTCCTTGACCACTCGGTTGGCGGAGCTTTGAACGACAGATCTGGACCTTCAGCGAATGACCGAGGGTGTCGGGTGGAGATTACCCTTGCTGCCCACTGTATTTTCCTACATCATAAAAACAACCTCCAACAGACGCTAGTGGTAGGCCGTTTTGAAACAAGAAAATGTCTTTTCATTGACATTAATTTACATAAAATTAGTAAACGATCTGTATAGTTACTAGGTAAACAAGAACCTTTTGGCTGGTCAAGGGCAAAGATTCAAGGTTAAATGCTATGGTCATGTATTGCATTATGCCATCTTTGTATTTGCGGGGAAATGTATA
The DNA here is from genome assembly GCA_036873755.1 of Hanleya hanleyi. Lineage (NCBI taxonomy): Eukaryota > Metazoa > Mollusca > Polyplacophora > Lepidopleurida > Hanleyidae > Hanleya > Hanleya hanleyi. Next base: position 45,097 of record JAVTVY010026475.1, on the reverse strand, counting down.
AGTAGCGTGTCCTCGTGCAGGAAGAGTAGTGCTGACCTTTTCCTTGGTGAGAGTTTCCAGGATGTTCGACTGGCAACAACACTTGTCAGCGCCCGTAGTCACCCACCAGTACATGTCCGTGAAAGACTAAAACACGCCCGTCGATGAAGAGAATCCTTCATTTTCGTTCTGCATTGTAGCTGAAGCTATTGATATCAACACCGTTGCTGTCGATAGGGAAGGACAAGATACGCCTACCTACTTACCTACGCATGTGCCTCCGAATGCTGAGAAGCAGCCATGGTGATCTAAGAGCAGTATATACTGTTTCCGCTTAGAATAATTCCTAAGCACATATCCATCATGAAAAGCAAGCGTCGCTTGATAATGATATTGAGTTTTCAGCCCCCAAATTACCATCTACATACAAACACAGCTGTTCAAGGACTTGTTGCTTTTCTTCTGATTTGATTGACAGAACAGACCGGTTAATGGTGGATTGTCATTCGTTTGGTGGTTGAGACTGATGTCACACACACAAAGTTATGAATTGTGAACACACCGAAAGCAGCTCCCAAATCAGGTATGGCGTCCTGTAGGTAATAATTAAATTGAAAAAAAACGAGACCATTGTTGTTGATTCACTCGATGGACATTCCTACACTAAAGATGAGCTTCAATGGACTTAACTGCGTAAAGGCGGACATCGATGGGAGTTTCTGTGCTAAGACGGGCATGCATGAACGCTACTGCCTCATGACGAGTATTGGGTTGGTCATTTTAGAATCTTCCAGATTAATGGAGCGTTTAATGGTCAGATACTAGCTCTGATGCTTCAACTCCGCCCACACTGTGGAACCCGCGTTGCTCACGAACAGCTGAGATGGATAATAGATTACAGAGGAGCGCGGACCGGAATTTCCTTCAATCTCTCGGTCCGCGCCATGAGCAGTTACACTGCGGTCCAAACTGCAACTAGTGGCCAAAATTACAATTCCTTCAATAGTAACATGGGGAAATGGATAGCTGATAGACTCGTACAGAAAAGAACAATGTTAAACAACACTTATTAGGACGCACGCAACTATCTTCTGTGTGACAATTTGTGACAGTGTGGCAATCGCACTGACCAGGATTCCCAACATAACAAGAGTTGAACATAAATTCGGATTGGAGATGTTATTGATACCGTACTGCAGAGACAAGGACTTATCCTTGCCTGCTTATCCGTTTGAATATTTGCTTTCGGTAAATAGTCGCACCGATATAAAACAAAAGTTGAACGTACCGTAGCCAAACCAAGGATGACGCGCAGTACAAAAACCAGCCACGGACTGATTGATGCAGCAAGAGGTGTCAGGATGGTCGAAACCGCGGCTATGAACGTTGTGACGACCAAAACCTGCTTCCCGCCATAATGACTTGAAATATATCCTCCAATGATTGGGGAAGCCATGGATCCATAAAAGTGAGCAGAAAGTATCATTCCTTGAATCTCGTCAGTCCAATCAAACTCGCCCTCCTGTAGATCAGAATACCGAACATCACGATAATTTTGATATTAATGTTTCTGATCACGACCATGATGGTACTGATGACGCCTGTACCGTGATGATAATGATAACAATGTTAACCCTATCTGCCTTGAGCGTTTTGGGATTTCTGCCCCGCCATATATTTGTTTTACCCCTTGAGCGAGGGAGCTGAAACTTACCACGACATACCCTTGGGTCAACCTCTATCGAAAAATATAAAACAAATCCAAGATGGCCAGATGAGATTTCAGAAAAACTACATGATAAATTAGTAAATAATAGTCTGATTTGAAATTGTTATTGCCCACTTTTCTTCGCATAAATGCATAAATTTTGAATAAATAAACCCATGATCCTCTACTCCGGGGGCCATGGAATAGGCTCAACCATGAGCCCAATATGATAAGACAAAAAGTTACGGAGTGTCAGCTCTAAAGGTTTTGTCGTTCCGGAGACAGGATAGAAAGTTTGGTAGGGGGGATCCTAATGGCGTTTGGTAGGGGGGTCATAATGGCCTCAATGCCTGGTAGGGTTGGTAAAGAAGACGTAACTATCATACAAATGATGTGGTTGCTGATGATACTAAGACTTATTTGCAAAGTAAGCAGATTTTGGTCGATAACCCCTTTTCTGGTACCCTACATGACCGCCGAATTTGAATATTTTCGTTATTCACTGTCCGGGGGTTTATGCAAATAGGCTTAAACTGATCCCGATATGATAAACTACAAAGTCACGAAGTGTCAGCTCTCATTTTTTTGTTGTTCCGGATATAAGGTAGGTGGGCAATTTGTTGGGCGAGGTGGATTGGGAGGGGGAGGGGGAGTGATAAATGATCATTATGACCCCCAGGCATGGTAGGGTTATGTCACAACTAATGTAAATACTACATTGCTTTTGAAGACGATCTTTGATAAATAACGTTAACTTATTAGTTCAATGTGCAACCAAATGTTAATGTTCCAGTCATTGAGAGCGAAATTTCAAACATCAACGCTCATATGTATTGATAAGCATGTATTCCTTGATAACTGAAACCGCTTAATCCTCGTAAAGAGGCACGTATTCCGTGGTCTGTACTGTACACCTGTGTCATATAGAGGACACAGCGGCAAGGTGTTCCATGTTACTGTCGTTTAACCCTACCAGGCTAGCAGACATCATGGCCACCCTACCAAACTTGCCGAGGTTTCGCCGAAACGACAAAAAATTAGGCAACACCCCGTGGCTGTATAGCCTAACATACTGGGGTCATATGAGGCCTTTTGCAAATTCAGACCAAACGACCATGGACAGTTTCTAAATGGCGGCAATGTGTTTTCGTATTGTCTTCACAATTTGTGCTTTATGTAAATAAACATGTGCCAAAACGATTTTATTTCACATCAGATTATTATTTCATAGGTTAATTACTGTGTATTTTATTCGGAGAAAATGGAAAATAATAAATTGGAGAATATAATAGAAAAACGCATATTTGAAAAATGGCGCCCCTGTGATCAAAGAGGTCATCTTGGTTTTTGTTTTACACTTTTTGGTAGATCTCGGCCCCCAGATACATTGTGAATAGGCCTCAGATCAGGTAGGGTTAAGCAGAGGGAGCATGGGCAGACAGCACTGTTGCTCTTTCTTTTCGGAGATGAATTTTGTCTCACACTACCTTTGATAGACACTTTTCCCATGTCCATGTACATCATTGATTTCTGCTGATTGCGTCAGAGTTTTATTTGTTCAACCTGTTTCCCAATGTTTTATGCTAGCATCCTCCTTCTCTCATAATATATTGCATTGTACAGCATATATTTATAATAACCAGTATTCCGTGAAATCACAAAAGTTGATTATATTTTTTTATTATTTGAACTTCATGTCGATTGTCATGGCATGCGCCCTGACATCATCAGCATGGGTGGACAGGTTTTAGCTTGAGTGTAAGAAAGGTTTCCACTCATTTAATACATTATCCATTAGTTACAAAATAATTCTAAGATAGAATTTAGAGCAAAAAAAACTGCTCACCGCTTCTTTCGTGTAGAAAACCATCTTGTGTTTCTATTAGTTCATTTCATGCACATTTGGAATTGGTGATAACTGTCATAAGAAATAGGTCATCGCTTAACGGCGCGGAAAATATTATATGGACAACGGCTTAGTATTTAATATCAGATCATACGTTTGTTATTTGGTTTACATGCTTCTCTCGATTTCAGACGCCGAATCGGATACTTACTTCGAGGCATTTTGCCAACTGATCGAAATTCAACGCCATTCTCATCACAGAAATTGTTCAGTAAAACAAGAATATACAGAATACACAGTTACCAGTGATGAGCATTGCAAGTGGGTGGGTTAGGCTGACAAAGGAACAAAGAATGAGATGGACTAACCAAAAAGAGGGCTTCAAGCGAAACAACAGAATTTTCCTTGGTTTTGACGAAATATTCGGATGATGGAAGACTCCGAATGCCAAATTTCCGATTTTGATACAAGAAGATGCCTGATGTTAGATGTACATATCGTACACAAGAAAAGTCAACCAGCTGAACGCTCAATTTCCAGTTCAACTCTCCTGGCCAGGCCAACTTTCAAGATACATTTGGACTACGTCATTCTTTGCAGATCCACATTTTGGTAATCTAGATTTGAATAAATGTGGGCGACATCTTTTTTTTTTACTTTTTGTGATTATGAGAACGTGAATTGATCTCCACACGTCATACACTGGTGGCAAGCCCCATGTTGGGAACCAGAAGAGATAGCTCAAGTTTTGCGAGCTGACGATGTTTACAACATGATAGTAAAATTTTGACTGCTGTCATGGCTGTTGTTTCAAAAGGCAATTAAGTAGACTTCTGTTTCTCCGGTTTCATTCGCCGGTCCGACAACATACAACACGGCCTAAGTTCAATGATTTGTGTAGCATCGCGAATTTGCTGGCTTATCTGGTTGCGTTGTTTGAATCAAATCTGGTTTTGGATGGGATACATGGTCTCATTTAATGATATGTTGTCACTGGGCAACAGGTGGTATTCAAAGCCTATTTTTTTTAGCTGTGACTACTCTGCACAAGAAGTCCTCAAAAATAAAGTGCCAGTATTCCCACGCATATCTGTGTTCTCGTGTATGACGCGGGCATATATACGCTTCTCTTTAGATGCAATATATTCGGGGATAGTAGAGAGATTTATATTCGAGTTGGGACATGCAAGCTGGTACCCATCTACCTTGGGTGGTTAACCTGATCAGATGAATTGTGGAATAGGGTTAAATTTTTAAGATACGCAACCGAGGGTTTAATCGAAACGCGTGAATAGGCATATATGCATTCAAGCACGGATGCGAACCTCTTTTTTGGGGAAATTGTCAGTGCCTCTAATCATACCATCGCGACGACAGTACCTGAGCAGATAAGCGGACTAATATCAGATCAAATTATATAATGTAACACTTACCTGAACTACTTGATCAATCGTTGAATTTGTAATGGTCCAGGGTAATTGAGAATCATTTCCAGGATCTGCTTTGGGTGGAAACATGCAGACAAGGGCCATGTTTATGTCTTGTTGCAATACCAAGGATACCACCGATCCCGCAAAACAAATATAGGCAATGACCCATCTACACGAGGTCAAAACTGGTACCTTTCTGGTTCCTAGGATCGCATTTTCAGCCCGTTTCTGTGTGTGCTCCAAAACTTGTTGACAATCTGAAATCAATGATTAGATACGTGAATGTAGAATGTAGTGAACCATAATAACAACAAATGTTCCTTCTCAGTGAAATGCAATATCTTCCGAAGCGAAACAAGGCAGTACAACGCAGTGCGTTTGTGTGTTGAAGGGATGGGGGGGGGGGTGTCTGCCTTCCTCCATGCCACAACCAAGGAATCTGGCTAAAAGCTGCATTCAAATTATCGATTCCACCTGCCCTATTTTCACACACTTAATTACAAGCGTCTAGCCCGTCATTCATAATCCAGCCGTCGTCCATTAGAGAACATCCGCATCCATAATCCAAATACCTATTCCATATTCCATATAACAGTATTAGCACCAAATTCAAAAAGACAATCATAATATACATAAACATAGGCTTGTTTCCTGCAAGAGAGAAGCGGTCAACAGTTTTCAATGATGCCGGCAAGACATCATGATGTTCCAAAAATATCAAATCCGTATCGCTGATCAGTATTCGTTGCAAAGTCGTCATCCAAAGAATGATGTATCTCAGTCACGCTTTGATTGTGCCTGTTCATATGAGTATCATGAGGATCTTGAAGTACATGGGTTCATACGGCCCCTAGCCCCGGGTTAAGCGGAATTAGACACAAGTTACGAAACGTAGCGCCATAGACCTTGCACGCTACGTTCGTATTTGGCTATCAGCATGCGATATGTATCGCCAAATTTGAGAAACTTTGAGTGGAGGCGCTTGGTGGAATAGCCCTGTTTTATAAGTTTCTGCAACAATGTTTTGTGACGTTGATTAAAATCATCACCGTAACCTCTTTTCTCACTGAACCAAAAACGGCTACCAGGAAAAAACATGCATATGTGTGCCGCATATTAGCCAGTAGATGGCAGTTTTGCATGCAGTTAATATATTTCTATCACATATCGTAGTATATGTCAAAACACCCCACCAGCACATAAACCCACCGCGTTGATGTGATTTCCACCGAAGGCAAGGCAACTATGACGAATGCAGTTGATGAGCGGGCTTGATCATGTATGTGATCTCTACATATTGTATACAAGCATCTTACTTTACATGAACAATACACAATGCCTGAGATGTGCAGTTAACGATACTTTCCGGTCGCGCACTGTGAAAACCATCGGACTCGTGTTGTACGGCACTTTTTCCACCAACTGGAGGTATAAGGCACATCACAGCGCAGTCGAGAACACGCTATATATTTAAAAAGTCACATCATAGCGCAGTCGAGCAAACACTATATATTAGTCAAGTCACATCATAGCGCAGTCGAGCAAACGATATACATTAAATAAAAAAATACCGCCTACAGAGCATTTCCCTACTTGGGAATGACATATTAGCCAGCTAAGGAACTTTCAGATTTCATTGAATAATTGCCCTTAGCAGATGTTCATGAATCACACTATATTTGGTCCGATGGCATCTGCCTAAGCATTAGGTCATTTTTTTCTGCCCAATTTACAAGAGCAAATGAGATTAGCTATTTTTTTCGAGGTCAGTTTATAAGATTAAAATAGATTTGCCGCAATTAATATGTTTTTCTAAGGATGTATATGCTCATTGACCATGCTCATTTTTTCGAAAACTTCACCTTCAAGATAAAATTTTGTTCAGTTTTCAATTAGATTTTATAGGGTTACACTACAGATGCAAATCTACTAACTGAGTCCATCCATGATTGACTGAAATGGAGCTATTATCAAATACCAAACAATACAGTTCAGGTAAGTACGTGATTATCAAAATATACCTTGAAATAGTGGCATTTGGAGAATATCGATAATGACCAATCTGACATCAAATTATCTAAAAAAATTAGGTTGGATCTATGTTGTTACCACCGCAGATATCTACACAGATTTTTGTCGGCTTTCCAGATTTACACCCCATTTGTAGCTTGTTATTAACAAGAATCTTATCGGAGATGATTGACCTCGACTTACTAGGCCGAAATACCATTCAGCTAAACTAGGTACAGTTATCTATCATGAGGAATCTTGGCTAATCCTTCCATATATGTACACCACACAGAATCGTGTGACGGATCAGAATCCTGTTTAAGGTAATAAATGTTCATGACCTAGTTTACAACCAAAAGCTTTCTGCTACACGTATATTACTAACTATGAATATCGACTTCCCTAATATTAACCACACATGCAGCTGAACCCCAACAGCCGAGAGCTTTTGTGCCCGTTGGATTTTTCAAATATTGAGTAAAATATTTCATGCTGACGAATACATGTACCAACGCGAGAAACTCACCATTCCCGCTGGAGCTGTCTATAGCTCCGTAAGTAGACATCGTTTCTACCTCTAAATTAAAGAAACAGTTATTGATATATGTTCCATATTACGCAAGGATCAGACAGATTCCATCAATACAGAACTTCACTTTTTCTAGGAGATTCCTCTTATGACAGAATCTAACATGTATTTCATCCCTACGTGGCCATGTATCTTTTCGATCAAATTTCGAGCCATCGTGCTTGTACATAATCGCTGAATCTATAATATATGCTACTGGTACTGTATTTAGAAACGCTAGGAGCTGGGACTACATGATAACTAACTCACGAATATGGATCGTCGAGTTGCACTATTAACACATAAAATGTGTATCGAACGTATAAACTGACTATATCTGCCAATTTCCGAATGTGGCAATGAAGCTGTCGGGAAATCTTGATACCGATGCTCCCATTGGAATTTGGAGTGTATCAACTAAGTTCACCTAAATGTTAGGATCTTTCTTCCAAGGATGACAACACTGGTTTACTCTGCACGCATATTTAATCTTTATCGCAAAATTAAAGGGACTATCAAACGGGTATTTGATCATGCCTGTCTTTAACCTCGTTTTGTCATACTTGAATTCAAATTGAGGGTCATGAGGGTGTGACTAAAATTTGCGAGTTCGTCGATTTTCCATAAACCTTTATCGGTAAATTCAAAGTGAGGATCATGCGGGTGGGACGAAACAAATAGCATTTTCGTCGTTTCTCCTTCAGGTATTACCATTTTAACAACGAAAAATTATTATTGTCTTTCCAAATTATTATGTCCTGATGTATTCTTTTCCGAGGATATAACATCAGCATAGGGAAAATTGTATTCCGCACATGATAACTAATAATAATATGTTAATGATTTACGAGTGTTAAGTGATTATCAGATGCAGGGACCATGTTAACAAAATGAAGTAGTCCCGAGTGTTCACCTCGATTTGAGCACCGGTTGAATCACTATTCGAGTACAGCATGAACTGACGGTCTTTTCTCATAAATTTGCTGTGAGGCGTATCTTATATTTCACGCCGACACTGCTCATCAATTTCAATTCGATATGTCTATATGTGATTCCGCACAAGCCGGTGCTAGGAACGGTGTGGTCATTCCAGTCAAGATGTCCACATGAACCTATACAATAAAAGCGTGGCTGAGTGCAGAACATCAAGAAATTCACTTTTGATTCTTGATTTTAGATTATGCCATGCCCTGTAACTTCTTGTCAGTATGTCGGCATGTATCCCATCACCATGCCAGGTCATTATACCTCGTGAAAATTCGTAGTGTTCTCATTGGTTGAGAGCTTGTCACGTGTCATTCTACAAACCGTGATGTTCAGTGATGATGTAGTCATATCTTGCTTTACCTTTGAATAAATATCATGTATCACGGTAAAATATTGAACACTACCATTGTTCGAAAGAGATTTTCCACGCTGGACCAAGAGTTGACTTCCATAGCGCGCGCCAGCATACTGCCCGAAACGAAGATTGATGGGTTTACGTCGGCACGTCGGTGACTGAAATTAGTGCTTGTTATTTGGTAATTGACTGAAATAATTTCGACATCTTTTGAAAAGATCTGTAAGATCACGAAGAACGTTAGAGTCGAGGTCGAACAGTCGATCTTCACACGGCGTATTGAAATCAACACCGACCGCGCCGTGCTGAACACGATATGCTTATTTTACCGTGCTATCCATACTCACATGATTTCTCCATTTTGTTTCAAATATGGGATCCGGTATAATAAAACCTGCGCGCTCCCTGTACATAACATTTTCTCGATCTGATATATCGTCGTGTCCCGGCTACAACACGCAATATTTGTATATTATTTCGTAATGTAGTATAGCAGCTGGACAACATATTCAGATATGTCCTGCTTACAGTCGTCGAATATGACAGTGCTCTCAAATTGGTGTTTTTCGTGAAAGGAACCATCCGGGCGTGTTGTCAAAACAACACATACGTATTGACACTAGCAGTCCATTTTCTGATGTCCTGTCTCGTCATTCAATATCCGTTTGTTATATTGAATATATGTACACTGTTAAAAGTTTAAGAAAATATGACCAACTACATATAGCTAGCATCCACAGTTCAATGGCACGTCAGAGTTTCCACATGAGCTATCGTCCATTCAGGCAGTTTGTTTATTATACCAGCCTTTCTTCAACTCTCAAAACTACACGCTACCTGTTGTCCCGGCTACATAAATACCTTTATATTAAACGAGAGCCATCAGAAGGTGATGTATCCCCCCGACCCCAGTGTCGATGAATTGGGAAGGAGTAAAAGAGCTGTATTTCTGTGTGTGAGGAAGGAGTGATGTGGAATGTAATATTATGTAATCTCATACATCACATAACAGCCATGATGAATTCTGGGTTAGTTTACTTGAATTCAGGAGGGAGGGAGGGAGGGAATTTGGCTTAATGTCATACTCAAGTTTGTTTCACTCATATGGTGACAGTCAGTTTGGTTGGTGGAGGAAGCCGGAGTACCCGGAGAGAACCACCGCCCTTCGGTAAGTAACTGACAAACTTTCACACATGGACAAACTGGGTTCGAACCCGTGCCGGTTCAGCGGTGTGAAGCTAGCGGTCACCAGCGAAGCGCCTTAGACCACTCGGCCACTACTTGGATTCAGTATGTTGTTGCATAATTGTGTGTATGGATTGACAGAGGAGGTTTATTCATAATGCTATGATGCTAGATTGTGTATCATTAGTATGTGATGTTAAACAGTTGAATAATGAACAAGAAAGTGAATAATGAAGAATAACGTGAATAATGAACAATAAGATGAGTAATGAACGATAATGTGAATAATGAACAATGACATGAGTAATTAATGATAACGCTAATAATAAACAATAAAGTCAACATTGACATAAACTGCAGGTGGTACTTGGTTGTTATTGGATACCAATGTAAATCACCTTGTGGTCAGACCAACATGCGTCTATTATTCCGGTGACGAGTCCATTTGCTGGAATGTTGGTGTAGATCTCGTCTAAACAGCTGCCACTATCCGTTGTTGGTTCCAGTAGATATGGAATATAGGCCGGTGGTAGAGATAATGGAGAAAATTTCAGGGGATCAATATTAACATCACCAATGACTACTTCATATTTTCTAGCAAGTTCACAGATTTTAGAAACTGTGGGAGGGTCTTGGAGGAATCTTTTGGTGGTCTGTAGACTGCCAAAATAGTGATGTCTGGAAGTTGTGCTGAAGTGAGCATGGTTAGTTAAATTGGGCCTTTGTTGTTTAAAGTGATTTCAGCTTGAAACTTAGAGAAGACTGCTGATCCATGAGCCGTGCGCTGGTTGTTAGACTTCGTTTCGTCGTTTCTGTGCAGTTTGAAATTTGGCATGTCATATTGCGATTCTGGTTCAGAAGAGTGTCTCCGAGAATATACACATATCTGCTGCTTGGAGATTAGGATCTGCAGCACAGTCGTGGTAATGTTTGTGGAATGACCTTGCATTGTTGCAAGTAATTATCTGTCCAGAGAGAGAGTAAATGGGGACGTGATGTAAGGTGTATAAAGCTGTAGTTCTGGTTTGACATCTTCGTTAACTGAAATCATATCCTTGTTAAGATTTTGGATATTTAAGTTCTTCTAAACTGGTTACTCGACTGAGACCAACATAATGAGCATGTTGGAAGAATGGCTCACGGATTTTTGAGCTTTTAACAGCAAAGTCTACCACGACGTTATTGAGGGTTATGATGTTATGCAAGGCCTTGGCAGCGGATGGTCTTATCGGGAATTGTGCTCCATTTCTTCCGACTTTAATTTGCGGACTAATGGAAAAGATAGGTGTTCATGTTTTGTGACAATGCCAGATGTGTAGAGATGATGGTTTTGTTCAGGGGAGCCTCTGATGCCCTGCATTCTTCAATGTATCAGGGTGAAGAGTCGCAGGCCTAGCATTGATATTTCATCGATGATGATTAGCTTAGGGGTCACGTCCAATTAATCGAAGGCAAACCGGGACCCCTGACGGCGTCTCTCGGTTTGCTCCCGGTTCTATCTTGATCGAAACGTCCCGGTTTTCGAGATGGTTACGAAATTGATCGGTAATCTCGAAGGGGGTCCCGGTTTCAATATATCCGTGTTTTGTTGCCGTTAATTTGACCTATCTTAAATTCTCAGGCTGTTAAAGTGTTGCGTTGGTACCATATTTTTGAGGTGCTCGTCGCCTACCTATATCGCGGTCAAAATATAATTCAGAAAACGGATTTTTTTAGATGTTTTCAATGTTATTCATCGTTTAATCGATATATCGATAGCCTGATGTTTCGTGAATTCAATTGAACGAAAACTTTCTTTTATCTATGCATAAATTATGAATTTATAATTCAGTGAACTTCTCTCATGTCAATAATTGATTGTTTATCTGACTATTATCCGTCGCGGAATAAAAGACACATCAACTGGATATGATCAGAATAATAATGATATTGAAGCATTCGTTAATTATTGTTCTACACAGTTTTTTTTACCAAACATGGATCGTTTCGACCGAACAATGAAAACTATGTTAAGAGTTTGACCGATGTATGACCTCGGTGTGTAATTTGTTCATAATTTGGTAGTATTCATTGCAGATTCCATTTTGTTAGAACTACTGTCTCGTGATATAGTTCAAATAAGGAGATTATATCAACAACGTTTATTTATGACATAAGCTGCCTGGAAGTGATTAGCGGAAATACTGGCAATCAGCACTAGAGGTGTTGATAATTCACGCCACAGTCGGTCTAACCCTTCGGCATGAAACAGTGAAGGGAGAAGGGTTAATTTCTTTGAAAGAAAAAATCTGAAACAGCACTGTTGGCGGGGGCTTGATAATATACTCACGTTACGTTCTTTATTGCTGATTTCATGTGTCTAGGATATTAACCAAATAAGGAAGTAATTACCGCCCAATTCAGAGGGCAATCCGGCTTTATACCAACGGTTACATACATTTTACTATAGACAATACCGCGTTTTATTTGTCTGAAAGCTTCGATCGAGCGTTCATATTCTCAGGTTTTCAGTGAATTACCAGACGCTCCTGTAATCTTCGTAGTCTCTTTATTTCTGAAAACGGGGGAAATCTCTGGCGTAAAAGACATCTCATTCTGATCAACTTTTAGAGGAACATATGGAAATTTATTCTAGACTTGCATAGTTTATTTCAATTCGCAGTTCCTGGAAGTAATTCAAATTCTAAAAAAACAGGTTCAAAATAACTGAATAATAATGAGCCAGGTTTTTTTTACTTTTTCTGTCGGCATTGCTTCTTTCTTTCCATTCATAACGTTTAGAGAAATTGCCCTTTCTGAGCAAGTATGCGATCACAGATGTCTAGACGGAATAACAAAATAATATTTCGTGGTTCAAACTTTCATAAGATGGCATCTCGATTCCATTCTCGAAGCATGTTGAGTTATTTCGAGGAGAATCGAGATGGTCTTGCGCTTCGAGAGAAAACCGGGACAACAATCGATAGAGATAAGCCGGGACCCTTCGAGACGAGATATTTATCGGTTTTACTCGTTTATTGAGGTCAGTCCGCAACGTGTTCAACTTGTCTGAGTTGAGGGAGTCAGTGTTCAGTCTTTGGTTTGGCAATATTTTGAATGCTGACCGGATTGTGTTTCCAGATACATAGAATGCAGCTTTTCCGGTTGGTGCAATGACAAGGACATGGCGAGTATTGAAGTCAGTTCTGAGAAAATATTTCATGGCAGTCTGGTATAGGGCAGTCAGAAGCCTACTTTTGCCTACTTCCGCCCCGCCACTTACAAGAGAATAGAAAGGCTCTTTGGAGGTCTTGATCTGGTGGAGTATGTCATTGAACAATTTTCTTTGTTTTTGATTTAGGGATCGTATCATTTCTCTATGATCATCATCTGGCATCTCATGAAATGGCAGCATTTCTGACTTGTCAGCAGCTTTTCTAGCACCAATGTCCGGTCCAATCTCATAGTCCGGAGGATCTGGAGGTGGATGGCGGATGGTGTGTTGATCACTTGGTAACAGTTCCTTGTCTTGGTCAATTCGGTCTCGATGTTCTGTGTTTGGCGCAACATTATCCTATTGTTCTTGCATGTCATCAATAACTCGTTTTTCTGATAAATCAACTTGAGTGGCATGTGCTTCATAGATGGCAAGCTGTGATGAGATAATGGGTTCCAACTGTATATATCTGTCTTTGAATGACTGATATCTAGCTATCAGAGAGTTTTCATCTCGCCAACTTGTGAAGAGCATGATACGTTCTGGAAAGAAATTCCCAGGCGGAGTATCTTTATTGTAACGGGTGTATCTCAAAATCCTTGGCACTTTCCGTTTGATGTGCGTTTTTGGATGAAATGAACCATCTGGTTGCATTTCTTCCTTTCTGTGCTCTTGAAGTTCTGAGGTGCTAAGAATGTCTGTTAGATTTTGATCTGTGGCTGTCTTGGATTTGTCATACTAGGATGCCCAATCAGCTAAGGTTATGTCTTCAAGATTATTGGGTTTGGACAGTGTATCTGGTGATTAGATTTGCCATGGCAATGTCTTCAGATTCATCATCAAGTTTTTGTATATCTTCCTTAGGCTTCAGGAAAGATGTCCTGTCAGATGCTGGAGATGTTTGAACAAAGAAAACTTGCCTTGAAGAATGACGAAGTGGGAAATATCTACTGCTTCTTGGGCAGAGATTTCGACATTACTAGTAAATTTGTTGGCAATCAGGGAGACTTGTTCTCTGATGTTACTACCCTTTTCCCTTGCTTCTTTGCATGCTCGGTCTAGCAGCCGGCTCATTCCTCTCTGGGATTTCGATATATAGCCAACAACATATTGGGCACAGACATAGGTATAGAGAATGAACTGTGCATCCATATTTGCTTGCCAAGCAGATAGACAAGATGGTATGTATGCAATGACTCTGATCTCATTTGGTGAACGCCGGAGAAAAACTATTGGAGATGATATCGATGATCTGAGGGTCATGATTTATGCATCTTCTGTCATATTTAGTCTGGATAGGAAGTCTCCAAAAGTAATGTCTTCACCATATTTCATCTGATTGAGGAGATTTTGAATGGTTTTGTAGTCTTCAAGGTGCTGGACTTTGTTGGGTATTTCCCCGATTGGTGAAAGGATTGTCGTTTGTCTCATTGGTGGCTGTGGGAGAGACAGAGAGAATTAAGGTTTAACGTCGCATTCAGCAATTATATGGCGACGGTAGGTGGTTGTGAGTAGTTGAATGTGCATTTATTGCCACGCTTTTGACAAGTACAAGAATGGCTGTGAATTTGCAAGTATGCATGGTCGTGAGTCGAAGAACAGGAAACTACTTTGTATATGAAGTCAACAACAGCTTTGTGAGATTTATCATCATTCTCATAATACTCCGTAGCTCCTTTTACCCACGCCAACATATGGATGTGTAGTGATCCCCGGTGTTGGTACTCAACTCTGTAAAAGTGATCATGAAGTGCTCCTCCAAGAGGATTCAAGTTACTATTCAGAAACTTGAGTAACATTTGTACAGCATGATGCAAATGTCTGGAAGTAGTGAATGGGCCACTTTGGTTCAGTTTGCATTTGTCTTGCCAAGTTAGAGATTCAGCCTGTTGATCGTTAAGCTGTTCACCTTCAACAGTGAGAAATAAGATCTTTTTTTATTTTGTTTTTATTTGCCAATTCATTATCATGCAATGTTACATATGAGTATATATATATATATAGAAAAAAGAGAGAAAAATTGTCGTCTACATAAATAAATAAATCTGGCACTTTTAGTTTTCATTACTCACACATACACACACATATCCTCCCACTCAGCGAGAGATACGGTCTTCAAAAGGTGAGTTTACCGGGTCTTCGCAGCTGAAAAGCTCATGAAAAATGTAGCGGGTCCAAGGAATCTTATCATGGCAAACAGATCCTTCTTCGCTTGCTCAAAGTGTGGTGGAAAGCCACTAACTGTTTTGAGAACTCTGTAGCCCTCATCAAGATGGAGCAGTGGCAGATATCGCACCTTCTTGCTTCATTGTCCCTGCAGTCAGTTTCTGGTTCTTTGACTTGTATTTTCGAAGTGCGATGTGCATCTTTCCAAATATTTGTTGCATCTGTGGTTTTTTGGTTTTGAAGAAAATATTGTCTACACATTTTGCTGCTCTGCGGTCACTGCGTATGAGTTCCGATTTAACGATATCGCTATATAGAGCTTTAACAGCTCTTTCCTCTTTTTACCGCGGTTCGCCACAGAATATTGAGGGGAAGGACAATTCTTCGCTGTACTTGTCTTTGAAAATGAACACTGGCTGATTGTACTGACCTGGGGCAAATGACCATACATATTGTTTCTCTTCATCCTCAATAAAGTTTGGCTCTGTTAACATAGTATCAGTAATGCCAACATGAACTTCAGTTTCTTCAATTTCATTCCATTCATCAGTGTTGGATTTAAGGTTTTAGGAGACTGGTCTGAAGGTTTCTAGAAGGTGATTCTCAGTGTCTTCTATGTGTGCTGTAGATCCTGAATGGTTTTCAACAACAGACTCTAGAGATGGTTCCATGTTATCATCGTGAGCAGGATCTTGTTGGAATATCCAGTCATCATCGAAAGTAATTTTCTCTTTCTGATACAATGTTCCATTGTGTGCGAGCCATTTTGCTGCATCCTTGATTTTATTTGGTCTCAAGTTCAGATTCATGACATTTGTACTGTATGAAAGCCTCCTCTTTAGGTTGACTTTAATGATGCCATCATTACTTGGGAGACGTGGTAATGTTGAATCTGTCTGGATGATATTGCATGGAACAATAACATTGCCCTGAAGTTTGAACTGTTTTTCACGTGATGCTTGGAATATCTTCATGGAGGATATTCTTGGCGCTAACAGCAGGAGTTCTAGAGAATGCAGTCCTTCAAGTACTTTTGGTACAGAAGGAAGTGCGAGTCCATTTTGGAATAGCAGAAGGTGGCATTTTGTCAGCTTTCAAGTATTTGTAGAAGGTTTTACATAACCATTCCTTATCATGAGACGTAATACCCATTTAGGCAGGTTGTGGTCATACTGGAGTTGCACATTGTTACAAGTACAACAGAATGTCTATACAAAAGTTGTTGACAGCAGGTACAGATGAATGTGGGACCCTGTGACACTTGCTGATGGAACTGTTTGATAAGATCATCTGCTGAGTAAGCAGTATTTCGTAATTTGTGTTGTAGTTTTGAATGTTTGTTTCTAACTCTTTGTTCAGCTTTTTGTTTGTTATCTGTTCTCATACCTTTTCTGTAAGGGGTCACGTCCAATCGATCGAGAGGGTTTCTCGATAAACGAGTAAAACCGATAAATATCTCGTCTCGAAGGGTCCCGGTTTATCTCTATCGATTGTCGTCCCGGTTTGCTCCCGGTTTTCCCTCGAAGTAAAAGCCCATCTCGAACCCCCTCGAAATAAATCGACTTGCTTCGAGAATGGAATCGAGATGCCTTCAAATGAAGGTTTGAGCCATTCGGAAGGCGTATGCTGGCTCTATATTTACTTCTCGGTGGCACGGAGACTATTCTCGGCGAGCACATACGCATTAAGCCATGGATAATGAAGTAAAGCAAACATGATTATTTTGTTATTCCGTCTAGAGATATGTAGTCGCATACTTGCTCTGACAGCGCAATTTTTACGCATGGAAAGGAATAAAACATCACAAATTGAATTACATAATTTGGCTCAATATTATTCAGTGTAAATTATTTCGAACCTGGTTTAGAATTCAAATCACTTTATGAGATATGTCCAGGTAATGCGAATTGAAATAAATTCTACAAGTCTGGAATAAAATTCCATATGTTTTGTTTCTGAAGGTTTCTGAAGGTATATCAGAACGGGAGATTTTCGTTGATATTACTTATTTGATAGGATCGTGACTTGAAAAATTATTGTACCTGGTTTCTTCAATGGTTTCCCCGGTTTTCAGAAATACAGCAGCTTTAAAAACCACAGGAGCGGCTGGTAATGCATTGGGCATCGGATAATATGAACAAACGCGCGATCGAAGTATTTGAGCATTCCATATAAGCTTTTCACACTGACAACACGTGGTATTGTTGTTGTAAACTGTACATGAACGTTGATTTAAAGACTAATTGGGCGCTAATTACTTTCAGTAATTAGTTAATTTGCTAGACACATGAAACTAGCAATAAATAATAGAACGGAAATATCTTATTAATCCCCACCAAAAGCACTTTTCTTAGTTTTTCTTTCAAAGTAATTAACCCCTCTCTATATTCGCTGTTGTTACAAGCCGACGTTTTCCGCGGACCGACTGTGGTGTGAATTATCAACACCTCTAGTTCCGATTGTCATTATTGTCATTATTAACCTCTGCCAGGCAAGCTTATATCAGAAATAAACTTTGTTGATATAACTGTACAATCTCCTTACTCGAACTATATTTCAAGACAGTAATTCTCATTAAAGTGGAATCTGCAATGAATAATACAAAATTATGAAACGAATTACACACCGAGGCCAAAACACCGGTCCCACTTCATTTTTCGGTTGAAACGATCTATGTTTCGTTTCAAAACAATATTACGGAACAATAATTATCGCATGCTTCACTATCATTATTATTCAGATATATCCAGTTGATGTGTCATTTATCCTGTATCCCGCGTCGGATAATAATCAGATATACAATCAATGTGTGCGAAAATCATTCAATTTTATATTCTTAATTTATATAGATAAATGAAACGTTTTCTTTCAATTGGGTTCAGGAAACATCATATAATGGATATATCGATTAAACATTTAATAACATAAAAAAACAATCAGTTGTCGGGATTGTAGTTTAGGCTGCGATATGCTCATACGACGATCTCTCCCCAAACTATGATACCCGCACAACAATCTGATCGCCTGAGAAGCTACGAAACGACCAATTTAAGTGCAACAAACGCGTACATATACAAACCGGGACCCCCTTCGAGATTACCAATCAATTTCGTGTCCATCTCAACAACCGGGACGTTTCGATCGAGATAGAACCGGGAGCAAACCAGGAGACTTCGCCAGGGGTCCCGGTTCTGCCCTCCCGGTTTCAGCCGAGAAATTTCTCGTTCCATCTCGAAGGCATCGAGAAAGTGCCTCGATTAATTTGACGTGACCCCTAAGTTCTATCTCTTTGTTTTTTTCTGATTTCCTGAAGGTAAAATTCAAAGCTGTTCTACACCGTTTGAACGATGTCTCTCTGTCTTTCTTGTTCTTTGTAAAGCTTATCAACTCGCTTGAGTCTCTTCGCCGGCGTCTCTCTATGCATTTCTTTCTGACGATATCCTGGGTGTAATATTTTAAGATTTCGAGCAGTAACATCTTTCAGATTATCTCTCTGGCGATATTCTCTATCCAGTTTTTTGAACTTCCGTGCACTAACATTTTTCCTTGCTTCTTTCTGGCGATACCCTGTGTCTAATCTCTTGAACTTCTGGGCACTAACATCCCTCTTGGCTTTTTCTGGCGATACCCAGTGTCTAATCTCTTCAACTTATGAGCAGTAACATACTTCCTGTGTTTTTTTCTGGCGGTATTCTGTGTCTAGTCTCTTCAACTTTCGCGCACTAACATCCTTGTCTGCTTCTTTCTGGCGATACACTGTGTCTAGCCTCTTCAACTTTTGAGAACTAACATTCTTCTCAGCTTCATTCTGGCGATACCCAGTGCCTAACCTCTTCAACTTCGGAGCACTAACATCCTTTTCTGCTTCTTTCTGGCGATACCCTGCGTGTAGCCTCTTCAACTTTTGAGCACTAACATTCTTCTCTGCTTCTTTCTGGCGATAGCCAGTGTCTAGCCTCTTCAACTTCCGAGCACTTAGATCCTTCTCTACTTCTTTCTGGCGATATACTGTGTCTAGCCTCTTCAACTTCCGAGCACTAGCGTCCCTCTCAGCGTCTTTCTGGCGATAACTGTTTGCGTATAGTTCTGCATGTTTTCAATATCTGGAAGTATTTCTGGTCATCAAGGTATTTCTTGTATTTTCATCTGTTGAATTTGAAGACTTCCCTTACTGCTTTGCAGTGCACACTGCAAGATGCAGTGTGTTTGCAGTGTCTTTGGGGAGAACCCCTGAAAGACACTAAAAAGGTAAGCGAAATTATAGATAAACTGCAGAGACACTGCAGTGCCAGAGTGCAGCCTTCAATGGTACACTGCAGAAACACTGTAGAACATTTGGAAAAAAGACAAACACTGCAAGCACACTGAAAAAAGTTATAACTTTTTGATATAAAACAGACACACACTGCAGAGACTTTGATATTTTCTGGCAGGATATCAAAATCTCTATGAATGGAATTAACACAATTAAATTAACAGAGAAAAAACAATATTTGAAAATCACCAGCGTTTTTAATACATTGAAATCACATATATACAGAAGAGTTTACCGACATCATGATTATCAGCTTACATATTACTCTCTGTAGTATATATAAAGCTATGACCAGACATGTCTGTTTGCAGATTCTCTAAAACAAACATATAAAATTATAAGAAAAATCACTCTTTACTCGAACAGTGTGCATGTATGTATGGACGTACGTTAAACAATGAGCGAAATACATGCAAAGATGGAGAGAGTGGAACAATGTGGAGATATCATCTCGGTCCCGTTCAAACTTGTTGAGAAAATCACTAGTTAGTGCCAACGGGGAGAAGTCCATGTAAATACACAATGCCTTGATGTTGGTGATTGGAACTACATTTAGCTCGACCGTCTTCTCAACACAAATCAAATGACTTGGTAGCTTGATGGCATGGATGGCTAATGGAAGTCTCTCTACAACAGCCAAATACTTCAGCTGACCCGTACAGTCACACTGCAGATAGTACCTGACCATGCCATACGATATCATGTTACCGCTATCGATGAACTTCACTGTGTAACTATTTCTTCTTGTGCCTTCTTTGTAACGTTTACAGTGGATCATTTGGCCATGAAACATTATTCTCTCAAATACACGGTAATCTTGAAAAATCCCAAAAGCTGATAGCAGCTCCAACACTTCCTCAGACAAGGTACAAGAGACCAAACACTCAATAGCAGATATTCCACAACATATTCGCATCAAGGCCTTCTTTACTCGATGGCGAGTTGTCATCCGGTGATGGAGGTCTGCTGCAAGTGATCCTGGAGGTGGTATTCTAGAGAGTTCAGCCAGTTTCTGCTGCACCGTTATCGAATGAACAATCTGCAAATGGACCTTTTGACTACCGTTGAAGAGTTTTCTCAAATCGCCATTGAGGTTTTCATAAAAAAAACATGAATGGCTCCAGAGGGGTCCATGTCTTCAACTTTCTTGGCCAGGTGCAAGAGTTGTCATCCGGTGATGTATGCACATTGGAACTCTCATCACGCTTATCATAATTCACATCGAACAGGAAGCAAAATTTCCAAAGTTTTTTTCTTGCTGTTTTTGAGTTCTTCATGTGTAATGGATGCCTGCAGGAGAATGAAAATGGCTTCAGCTAGGAGGATGAAATGTCTGTTGTGTTCATCAGGAAGTATGCCATCTGCGTAGAACAGCAGAAAAGACCGCAATTCTGACGCCTTCCAGTTTGACAGATCGGCAAATTTCCTTGGGGTCCGGCTTATGCAGTTCGGGGGTGCCATAGAGAGCAGCCGTGCATCCATCTCTGTCACTCGATCACCAACATACCATTTCTCATACTTGAATGTCTTATCTGTCCATAAGCTCAGGAGCTTTTTCATTACACCCAGTAGAACAGCGCGCATGTAATCAATTCACTGTTACACCGCGGATGATGTCAAACTTGGGAAGCTTCATGAGACAGCTGTACCCTTTAACACCATTTACAGTGACCATTTTTCAATGCCCTTGAGCCGTGTGTCTTTGTCTCCTCTTTAGTTCTGTATGGGGTGTGTCCTTCTGCCTTGTGTTCCTCTGAACTATCAAAGGGATAGATGAGGGTACGTCCTGTTGTGGTAGTCAAATTTTCTCTCGTAGCTTTACAGGTGGCACATCCATGGTAACATGGTAACTGAATGAAATGCTGAGCAAAGCCTCTCGCAGGCGCATCAAACAACCCAGATAAAAGGATCACCCTAAGTATTCGCTCTGCTCCATTCAGTACGACTTTGGCTCCTGTGAATAAATAATACAAACAAGAGTGAGTGATGGTATGATGCTTCACAATATTGATGCAAATAATTTTGAGGAAAACAAATAGATCACTAAGGTTATTCTACTTGTACTTTGGCTAGCCAGATCAAGTGGCACACGTAGAAATAGGCTTGGACAGAAAACTTTGATCTTTATTGAATTGCGCACTCACATAAACGAAAAAAGGGCATTTCAACGCTGAACGTGAATATACATACCTTCATTATACAACTTGTTCATAGAATGAACTAAGGGATTCAGGAATATTTGCATGTCCGGTTTCTCGGTTCGAAGCAACAGTCCAGCAAACAATCGACATTTCCAGGTGAACCTGAGAAGGAAGAATGACAAGAACCTCTGAGCACAAGATAACGAAATATAATTGTTTGCATTTCCGAAGTATGTGAAATGTATATAACAAAGACCAATATATTTAACCATGTTCATTGTACTATATTCATGTCGCCAAGATCAAATTGCGTTAACACTAATATACTGTGTATTAACCTCAAATGTGGTGGCAGCTCATTCACAGCCACATAGACTGGCCAGATGGACAATTTGGACTAGTTGAATAAAGCAACACCATCCGTGTTGAATTGTAGCGATAGGTGAATCTCTGACTTCTGAACTTCCTTGTCAGCCCCACGAGAATGAAATTGGTCGAAAGCTTCCCTGTCAAGTTTCCCGTGTAAAATATCATCAATTCGATCATTTGGGCTCTTGCTTTTACTTTCCCCATAGTCACAGATGTCTTGAAAATAACCTGGAAGTACAGAATTATAGAAAAACTTTACACAAATGCAAGTAATAACCATATACATGTACCTTCAAACGCATCTACTCACATCCGTGGAAAGTATGAGTAGTTGATCAGTTAAAAATATAAATATGAATACCAAACATGTCTCTGCCTACCAATGAAGTATTTCAGTGAATTGCAGAAATTATTTCAAATTTGAAAATTAAAATAATTGAAAATTGAAAAATATGATTATAACCATTATAATTTGAAATGTAAATGGATTCTGATTCTGGTAAATACATGTATGTCTGCCGTTAACTCACCCAAAATAACACCTTCTAGTTGTGACACTAGGGGAATGTACACAAAGTAGTTGTTTTCAACATACTGTCCGCACACTCCACAAGGCCTCTTCTCAGTTCCGTTAAAATGGGAGGAAAATTTACAGTAGATATGGAATTCAAGCGGTGTGGCCGGGGCATGGACGAATTTCTTGAAACTTTTCAAAGATCGAACGAAGATGTTTAGTGTAACACAATGCAATTCCAGCAGGATGAGCAGATCACAGAGTACCTCTCCTGTCAAACAATGACGCATGACCCAGGTCATTATCAGCAATAAACTGCTCACCAGTGTTAACCGTGAACCACTGAACAGGGGCGTTACTCTTCTTCGTCGACTGGTTCTGTTGGATGAGCACCATCTTCCCATTCCAGATCAGGTTCATCAGTGACATTACTGGTTGAAGGATGCTCAGACTGCGTAGACCAGTTGTTTGCCTCCTCACTTCCGTCAAGGTTATGTTGCTCCAACTCATCTGACAAGACTGGACTCGGATTACCCTGAATGAAGAGGAAAATACTGTTTTTAAATGTTGAAATATCGTTATGGTAGTAATCGAATACTTTATTTCAAAAAACCAACTCTGATAACGATATCAGATAGTTAATAATATATAATAATATTAATGTCATTATTATTGTCAGCCTTTATCTCATCATAATTGTATAAAATAATTTCCTCCTCCCCCTTGCCATTGGTAGTTTTTTTATACACTTACAAAAGGTATTTCAGCTTCATGGTCCTTGTCACTGTCAGCATGATTAGCTTGCGGAGACATATCAAAGTCTGTGAAATGGTCAGAAATGCCGGGGTCAAGCTTTCTTCGCTTGGCATTCTGCCTGTGTTGCCTGGTCTTCCATGTGGTTCTCGTTTCACTGTACTGGTAGGCTTGGTAGGGTCCTCTTCGATTTGGCTTGTTGTATCATCAGATATCATGAAGTAATTAGTTGGAAAGTTCAAGTGAGGATGAAATGTTCTGAACCACCTCATCTTATATACTTAGTAATACTGAATCCCCAACATTTTTCATTGTCAGCCTTAGCTGAGAATGATGTGTGAAACTTTTGTTTCTTGAATAAGCCTTGTGGTCCATGCAGCCCCCTGTTGACCCTTATCCAGGAAGCAGGTCTTATTTAAGTATCACTTCTTAAATCTAAATCCTTAATCAAGTTAATCATCTGTCATCTCCATAGGGGTTACTGCCCAGAAACACCTCAAAGGAACCACATTATTAGTATATGCAAGCCTCCTGTAGTCCAGCAGCCTCTTGCTAATCCTTAATCCAGGAAGCAAGGCTCATTTAAGTAGAAGTATGACTCCTTAAATCTGGATCCTTAATCATGTTAATCCTGTGCCATCATCACAGGGGTTACTACCTACATTTAGAAACACCTCAAAGATAACACTTCATTAACCTTTATTATTATAAGGAAAAGAAATAGAGAAATAATTTTGCGGGGGATTAAAAACCCTTATTACCTAACAAAACTCACGAATTCTTATTTTGATAAAGTGTGGACTTGAACTCGGCTTGATTTCTTTTCTTTCTGTATTTGTTATTGTTTTATTGTAAAATATAGCACTTGTAAAGATATAAACAAAGAAATGTAATACCAATCCGAATAAAGCAAAGTGATGAAGGTATGAGAAGTGATCCATAAATAAAACTACAAATTCAAACAAAAAAAACTCGGCTTGGTCAATATTTGAAAACAAGCATGTTCAAAAACATGTGTTCAATTATCGGGTACACTATCTGAATTTTGAGATAATGAATTTAACAACATATCGATCTTGTAAAACCCACATCGCCATAGGCAATAAGCAGTATTTCTTGTCAAATGTGCCTATTTTGTCAATAATGACAAATAGGACATGCTTGCTAAGTGAATGTGCTACTGAAAAGAAATTTTGAGGAAATATGTAAATCTTGTGTGCTGAAAATTGAAAAAGTTCACAAACTTATATTTACGTCTTTTTATTCAAATATTGATTTGTCTTGGATACTGTTGCATCAAAATGGCCTGGGTCATATATCTGTCGCGTTTCAGCTCGCTGTCACGTTTTCAGTTTGCTATTATTTTCGAAAGACCAGAGAGTTCGAACTTTCTGTGCGTTTTGAATAGTTTAAAGCCTCATTTTTCAACTGGTATGTTTAAATTTTGATACAGGAATGTGTTTGGAAATTTTGGTGGTGCGAAAGGGAAATCTGAATTTCCTTGAATAACTTTCGACGTGTTACAGATGATTATTATTAAGGAACGGTCTCCATTTATCGTTTTTCCTTCAATCGGAATTTTCTTTGGTTTTCTCGAAGAAATCCCTATCCTATCGGGAATTCATCGAGAGAATGTCGAGAAAATAAAATGGAAAAACCCAAATCGTTTTCAAAATTCTCGATTGATTTTCTCGATATCAGTTTTTATTCGTTCTTTTTGACCCATCGAGAATCAATCGGGGTTTTTTTCGATCGAGAGAATGTCGAGACATTTTCATCTAGAAAGCATCGAGAGAATATCGCGAAACCATCGAGAGGCGAATGAATACAATGACGTCATTATCAAGCTAACATCTGTTTACTCGGTTGTGCATGATTGCGTTATAAAGTATAGGTCCGAATAAAATTGAACTATTGCCGGCGCTTTAGAATGAAAAATAACGTATTTTGTCCATTGTTATTTTTAAGAACTAAGTAGGAGATGAATACAGTTAGTATTAGTTAGTGTTAGTTTTGCCAAATTATTCAACGTAAGCAGATCAGTTCGGATTAGCTTGAAGTTGAACATCCGACTTCCCCGTACGACCCATAGCAGTATTTACGGTAATACGGTAATTTAAGCCACATGTTATCGCTGGCAGTTTATCTTTTATATTTATAGGAAATGATCAGCAATGAAATCATTTTTACGTATGTAAGTTACAACAGTAAGTCAAGTAGAAAAGACAAAGAGAGTTAATTCTACAGTGGAAGTTCAATTTTGCCGACATTAAATGATTTCTATCCGGACTTTTCTGATCTTCCGCGAAAGAATAATGCGTACTTCATACACATCATCAGGAATAAACACATACCGTTACATGATATTTGACGACGGAATGACTAGTCTATGATTCAACGAACAATTTACGGCATTTGCCCGACAACACGGACAAAAATTACCAACTTCAATAACTTAAATGGTCTCATAATTTCTTATACGTTTGCATTGTATTGCTTTTAGCCCTCGCGTATAAATATGCAATTCTGAGTAAATTGTGTGATTTAAAAAAAAAAATCTTTTTCTTGAATGAACATATATGGTATTATATAACACGAAAGCACCTTCTGTGTTACCGATGAAAAGCTATTTTATATTCTTTCTTTTTCATGAGTATACAATATGAAGTCAGTGTTTAGTAGGCTATATTTCTCGATATTTTCAAATACTGGTATTAAGAAAAAAATGCCACACTACCTGGGGATGGACAATGTAATTCTCTGAAAGCTCGTAAATACAGTCAGAATGTACTTATAAAAAATGTATACTTGCTAATACATACAGGGAAGCTGCATGGGTACTGTACTGACAGTTTCCGTTGTCATGTGTTGTTGTTGTTGTCGTCGTCCAAATAGCGATTTCTCTTTCTTCTTCAATTACAGTTGTCGTGTACGCTATCAATGTAAACTGAATTGTCCGATTGACCTCTTCCTACACAACTACTTCAAGGATTTGACATACAAACACAACTTGGCTAGTTGGGACACAATAATTATAAACTTTAGGGTCACGTCCAATCGATCGAGACGGTTTCTCGATAAACGAGCAAAACCGATAAATATCTAGTCTCGAAGGGTCCCGGTTTATCTCTATCGATTGTTGTCCCGGTTTGCTCCCGGTTTTCTCTCGAAGCGCAAGACCATCTCGATCCTCCTCGAAATAACTCAACATACATCGAGAATGGAATCGAGATGCCATCGAATGAAAGTTTGAAGTATTCGGAAGGCGTATGCTTGGTATAAATATTGTCTGCGGCAGAGAGGTTAATCTCGGCGAATACATATGCATTTAAATGAATTAGACTGAACATGAATCATTTAATATTATTTTGTTATTCCGTCTAGAGATCTGTAGTCGCATACTTTCTGTGACAGCGCAATTTCTCTAAACGTTATGAATCGAAAGAAAGAAACATCGCCAAATGAAAATGTATGAAATGTCTCATTATTATTGAGTTATCCTGAACCTGTTTTTTAGAATTTGAATCACTTTATAAGATACGTCCATGCAGGAACTGCGAATTGAAAGAAATTATGCAAGTCTAGGATAAAATTCCATATGTTCCTCTGAAAGTTGATCAGAATGGGACTTCCCCCCGTATATTCAGAAATAAAGAGACTACGAAGATCACAAGAGCGTCTGGTAATTCACTGAAAACTGGAGAATATAAACATACACATTCGATCGAAGTTTTCGGACAAACAAAACGCAGCATCGTTTATAGTAAAATGTATGTAACCGTTGGTATAATGCGTAATTGCCCTCTGAATTAGGCAGTAATTATACTTCCATTATTTGGTTAATTTCTTATAGACAAGGAATCGGCAATAAATAATAGAACGTGAGTAAATTATCAAGCTCCCGCCTATAGTGCATGCTGTTTCAGTTTTTTCATTCAAAACAATTAACCCCTGTCCCTTCGCTGTTGTTTCAAGCCGACGGGTTTTCACATGCCGACTGCGGCTTGAATTATCAACACCTCTAGTTCCGATTGCCAGTATTTCCGCTAACTACTTCCAGGGAAGCTTATGTCAGTAATAAACGTTGTTGATATAATCTCCTTACTTAAACTATATCACAATACAGTAATTTTCAATAAATGGAATCTGCAATGAATACTACCAATTATAAAACATGTTACACGCCGAGGTGATTCACCAGTCAAGGTCTTAACACGGCTTTCATTTTTCGGTTGAAACGATTCATGTTTTCTCAAAAAAAAATAAATATATATATATAGAACAATAATTAACGCATGCTTCCATACCATTATTATCCAGATCATATCCAATTGGTGTGTCATTTATTCCGTGACGGATACTCGTCAGATAAACAATCAGTTATCGATGTGAGAGCAGTTCACTAAATTATATATTCGTAATTTAAATATAGATAAATCAGCTGGATTCACGAAACCTCAGAACATAGATATATCGAATAAACGATGAATAACATTGAAAAAATCTTTAAAAATTCGTTTTCTGAATTATATTTTGGCCGCGATATACGTTTCCAACGAGCACCCCTATAATATGAAACCAGCGCAACACTCTAATCGCCCGAGAAGTTTAGATAGGCCAAATTAACGGCAGCAAAACACTGACATATTGAAACCGGGACCTCCTTCGAGATTACTGATCAATTTCGTAACCATCTCGAAAACCGGAACGTTTCGATCGAGATAGAACCGGGAGCAAACCGGGAGTTGTCCTCAAGGGTCCCGGTTCTGCCCTCCCGGTTTCAGCCGAGAAATTTCTCGATCCATCTCGAAGGCATCGACAAAGTACCTCGATTAATTGGACGTGACCCCTTACTGTAACGTTCTCGCTAAACTGACGACTTGA
The DNA here is from genome assembly GCA_036873755.1 of Hanleya hanleyi. Lineage (NCBI taxonomy): Eukaryota > Metazoa > Mollusca > Polyplacophora > Lepidopleurida > Hanleyidae > Hanleya > Hanleya hanleyi. Next base: position 16,691 of record JAVTVY010026475.1, on the reverse strand, counting down.
CAAAGATTCCCGCGGCTGAACGAGGTACCCTGGTTCCCTAGCTCACTTGTACAAGTAAGCAATGTGATATAGTAAGTTAGGGTACCAGGTTAGGCGAAGTCAATAGCGGCACTACTTTCATCGGTTTTTAATCGTTTTTTTGTTCACTGGGAAAATTCTCGAAGGTTTCTCGACTGATTCTCGATATCGTTTTTCATTCGAGAAATTTCTCTCGAATAAAAACCGATCAAAATAACGAAAGAAAACCGACTTCGCGAATCTTTCGAGTTTTCTGAAAAAATTCTTCATTCCCTCTCGCCTTTCAAAATCTCGATATCGAGAAAAAAATACAGATTTCTCGACGAAAAACCGAACGATTTTTGGAGACGGTTCCTAAATTGAACAACCATCGCCCCTTCATTAGCAAATAAATGCAACCCAAAATCCCGCACCCCGTGGTCACGTGTAAGAGATTGGCTGCGTGAACTCGCGAAATAGCGGGAAGGTAATCAACAATGGCGGAGCTAAAGCTGAACTGTGACATAAAAAGATGGCTATTTTGTTATCTAGTTATATTCGCTACACCTGTTTATCATTTTACAACTGCTACATCCATTCAACTAATACCTCCTTGAAATCGCCATGCCTTCGTCCGGATCTTGCAGAGTGAGAGCGTCTCAGTTTTACGATGACGAAAGTAAGTTGTTGTTGTTTAATATCAATCCACGTTACTTACCGATGGGTACAGCATCAAATCATTTTATGAATCGGTGGTCTTATGAATTTTATTTCACATCGCGACAACATTCGAATTGTAGCCTTATATGATGATGAAAATAAATTGTTGTTGTTGTGAGAAAAGCTAGGCTATAACATTCAGTTTCTCGGTCCCCGATAATATACACAATACACTTTTCTCACATGAATGCATGATCTCTCTTTCTTGTAGACAAGACTGCTGGGCTGATTAAGAAGGCTTCAAATATGAATAGGGCAAGGAAGAGACAGACATAACGAGAAACGCATCCCGTTCGGGTCACCTCCAGAACAGAGAAGCCAAAAGGTATAACTTTCTATAAATTAGTATTTGATATTTGTTTGAAATGGTATTAATCGGCGTGCAAGGCCATTACTGGTGTATACTTTCCATTTTGTATTATTTTCGATCTTTATTTACACGAGAGATCCTGAAGGATCTTGGCGCCCACCATTGTCCGATAATTGTAAGCTAATGACTAGATCTTTTTGTCCATTGTTACTAAGAAAAAACGATTGATTTGTAATTTTGTTTACAGAATTTCGAATCTGAGCAAAAAAGATCGGAAAAGGGACATTGAAAAACACAAAGATATAATCTAAGTTTCAGGAGTTTCAAGATTCTAGAAACTGTACTTATGTCGGTTGTTATAATACAAGAGAAATGAGCAAAGTTAGTCTGAAAGTGAAAGTACGTGTACGGAGGATCCTTCGCCTTTGTTTTGTAGTATTTTATTTTGAATTTTTTTTTTTGCACGTGTCATCATTGGGTGCTGGAAGCGGGGACCAATCTCTTTGAAACTTTGGCATGAGCTATGAAACATACTTAAGATTTCATAATTAGGAACGAATGCTAATTCTGTTCTGTTTACTGGGCTAGTTTGAGATATCTCTTTTTAGATACCATGCTCGAAAATAGTAAGATGGTACAAGGGATCCGGTCTGCGCAGTAATGTTGAAACTTCAAAAGTGACTGAATCCTGATTATCTCCCTTGGATCAAAACATGCAGTAGTCTACAGTTGTTGAGTTGTGACGTTGAGTCACAAGAGTGACGTCCCTTCATGTAGCCGACCCGCAGGCAGACGAAAGGGTGGAGCAGTTCACTTGCTACTGCATGGACTAAAGAAAACTGATTTGAAATTTGAAGAAATACATTTTAATTCCGAATTATTTGAACTCCTTGATATGGAAGGTGAAGGTATGGATATTCTCTATAGTCAATATATAGAATATGCCCCACCGTTTGATCCGCCGACTCTTGTGATGCAACGTCACAACTCGAGAATACCGTATTAATTTGAAGCTTAACTTGGATTTTCGAATCGGACTAAAAAAGGTATCTTGCACTACTAGGCCCCATGTGGGACCTGTGTATCAAATTTCAGAAAGATCCATGAAATATTTCCTGAGCATTCATGATAACAATGTTTCAAGGGGAAATTCAAGATGGCCGCCTTGTGGCCATATTGGATTTTCGATTCGGACCGAAAAAGGTATCTTGCACAACTAGACCATAAAGGGAACCTGTGTACCAAATTTGAGAAAGATCCATGAAGTACTTCCTGAGAAATCACGATAACAAAGTTGCATGGGAAAATCCAAGATGGCCGCCTGTTGGCCATATTGAATTTTCGAATCGGACCAGAAAAGGTATCTTGCACAACTAGACGACAAGGAGAACCTGTGTACCAAATTTAACAAAGATCCATGCAGTAGTTCCTGAGCAATCACAATAACAATGTTTCATGGGGTAATCCAAGATGGCCGCCTGATGGACATATTGGATTTTGGAATCGGACCAGAAAAGGTATCTTGCACAACTGGACCACAAGGAGAACCTGTGTATCAAATTTGAGAAAGATCCAGGCAGTACTTCCTGAGAAATCATGATAACAAAATCTCATGGGGAAGTCTAAGATGGCCGCCTGGTGACCATATTGGATTTTCGATTCGGACCGAAAAGGCATCTTGCATATCGAGACCCTAAGGGGAACCTGTGTACCAAATTTGAGAAAGATCCATGCAGTACTTCCTGAGAAATGACGATAAATTTTCATGGGGAAATCCAATATGGCTGCCTGGTGACCATATTGGATTTTCGAATCGGACCAAAAATGGTATCTTGCACAACTAGACCCCAAGGGTAACCTGTGTACCAAGTTTGAGAAAGATCCATGCAGTACTTCCTGAGAAATCGCGATAACAAGGTTTCATGGGGAAATCCAAGATGGCTGCCGTGTGGCCATATTGGATTTTAGATTCGGACCGAAAAAGGTATCTTGCACAACTAGACCCTAAGGGGAACCAGTGTACCAAATTTGAGAAAGATCCATGCAGCAGTTCCTGAGAAATGCCGATAACAAAGTGTCATGGGGAAATCAAAGATGGCTGCCTGGTGGCCATAGTAGTAGTAGTAGTAGGTTCGGAAATCCCTCCTGTCATCTAGGAGCACCCTCCTTAGAGGTTAAGTGCATGTAGATATACTAAAACGTTAAAAAAGAACAACTTATGATAAAAACCTAGTGTGCGTCTAAAATTTATGTACAACGTGCAGCGCAACTATTGCTCTCTCTCTCTCTCTCATTTAAGTGTAATCAGCGCTCTTTCTGTGTGTAGGGCGTAACACAACAGTCTCGACGTGTGCTCGATTTTTGTCAGAAGAAAGTCAGCTGACATGGAGTCCCGAAGATCCGGTACGATTTTGGTGACATCCAGTACAATCTGGGTAAGGACTTTTGGATCAGACAACGCCAGTGATGCAAGATCAGCGTGGTGTGACGACTCGAGTAATGAAATAAGCTTGTTAACTGGATTTTTGCGAATGTGGTCTAGGCTGCTACAGGTGGCTATGAAGTGAACGTAATCTTCAGGTCCATCATGGGAGAGCCGGCAGGTCGGATCGACAGTGAACTGATTAAATCTAGCTCTGTTGGCTTGAAGGATGTAGCATCCCGTGAGCAGTTTGACTTTTATAGAGGCTCTTTGGACATCTCTAGGACAGTCACAATCCATATTGGATTTTCGAATCGGACCAGAAAAGGTATCTTGCACAACTAGACCTCACAGGGAACCTGCCCTTACTGCTTTGCAGTGTACACTGCAAGATGCAGTGTGCTTGCAGTGTCTTTGGGGAGTACCCCTCAAAGACACTGCGAGGTAAGCGAAATTATAGATACACTGCAGAGACACTGCACTGCTAGAGTGTAGCCTTCAATGGTACACTGCAGGAACACTGCAGAACATTTGGAAAATTACAAGCACACTGCAGAGACACTGCAAGGACTTTAACTTTTTCATATAAAGTAGAGAGACACTGCAAGCACACTGCAGGGACTTATCTTTTTTGATATAAAACAGAGACACACTGCAGAGACACTGCCAGGACTTAAACTTTTTCATATAAAATAGAGAGACACTGCAAGCACACTGCAGGGACTTATCTTTTTTGATATAAAACAGAGACACACTGCAGAGACACTGCCAGGACTTAAACTTTTTCATATAAAATAGAGAGACACTGCAGGGACTTATCTTTTTTGATATAAAACACCCTTACTGTCCAGAAGTGTCACACTTCATGTGAAGTGTGCCTAGAAGTGCCTCTGAAGAGTACACTGAAAAGGCACTTCAACAACAGAGAAAAATACTGGCACACTTCAAAGGTACTTCATTAGAAAAAGGCAGTAGCCAAGGGACTCTTCAAAGACACTTCATGGACTTTGTCAATTTCATAACAAAAAATGAGGGACTTCAGAGACACTTCTGAGACTTTGTTTTTGTTCGGCATAATCCAAGGTACTCCTCAAAGACACTTCATCGACTTTGTCAGTTTTTCAGCAAAACTTGGGAGACTTCAGGGACACTTCTGAGACTTAGTTATTGTTCTGCATAATCTAAGGTACTCCTCAAAGACACTTCTTGGACTTTGTCAGTTATATAGCATAACTTGGGGGACTTCCCCTTACAAAAAATATCTTATAGCATCCTATAAGATTTTGAAAAATCATATAAGATTCTAAATGAAAGTACTCAAAGTACTGATGTCTGGATCGCCAATAATGGATTTAAAGTTTCAAAACGTTTCAGCCGATAGCAGATGTATGGATAAATGTGGAGATTTTCTCCAATTTGTGGACGAGTGTTTGGGAAATCACAACTGGAACACAGTTTAATTTTCAAGGAAGTGAATTTGTGAAGGCGGCTCATTTAGAAATATGCTAGGTATTCATGGTAGCAAGAAACTATCTACAGTAATATGCTTAAAAGTGGATCGTCTGCGTCAATGTCTTCTACTAGTTTTTGCGAGCAGATTTTCATAATTCATGCAAGTTTATTGCGACAAAACGACAAATACGTGAGACTGGATAGTTTTATTAATAGTTCTGTGTAGCACAGATATTTGCAAGAGCTGCATGAGTTTGCGTTAAGTCCCCATTACTTATATATGCCTGCATGGTTTTTATAGTAAATTTGTTTGTTGACAACGATATAAACGTTGGAGAGACAATTTGTGCGAAAATTCCTGTTGTTGTTGCTGTACGATCATTGCGTATATAATTTAGTTTGAAAAAGTTTGAACACCACCAACAACAAAACTTTTCGAAAGCGGTACCCGACAAATTCTGTTGTTTCCGCTTTCGGAAAGTTTTGTTGTTGTTCAAACGTTTTGAAACTAAATTATATTCGGTGAGCAGAGTCCCCCGGAATACATAAATTTGCACTGGACAGAATCCGGTCAAGTTCGCAAGACGAGAAAAATGTAAATACTATTGTTGTTGCTTCGACACAGATCTCCTCTGGAAATATATTCCATGCAGTATGAGTACACATTAAAATAGTAACGAACGCCGACTTCACGGGAAAGAACGTATGAGTATTGGAAACTGGGGTCTTTATAATCCCAGAACCTGAACCTGTAAAGTGCGACACTCAGATCAAGAAACAAGATTTGCAACGTATGATCGTACAGCAACATTAACAGGGATTTTCGCACAAATTGTCTCTCCAACGTTATCGTTGTCAACAAACAAAATGCGAACTATAAACACCAGGCATATATATTATAAGTAATCTGACTTACCGCAAACTCAGACAGACACGAAACCGAACAGACGGCAAACACCACGAGGTTTGAGCCGATCGCCCGGAACCAAAGAACAAAAAAATAGTCCACGGATTCAAGCAATCCCTGTGCGAAGAAATGAATATGAAATATACTCAAATTTAGATTTCGTTTTATTTCTAGTTAACATGAAACGATTACGACTGTTTTTTTCTTCATTTTCTGGTTAATACCCTGATATAAGACTCAAACACAGTGAAAATAACGGGCGGAGTGATACAGGACAACCCAGGGTCATTCCATTATAGTGCACGTACACATTTGCATATATTTCGTGAGTGGCAGCATAGTCTGGTCGCACCGCTACGCGGTGGCGATCCAGACAAAAATCATATAAGATTCTAAAATATAAGAGTCTGAAAAATCCTATAAGATTCTGAAAAAATTCTATAAGATTCTGAAAAATCCTATAAGATTCAACCCAATACGATTTCTAGATTATTGGAATTTTCCCACAAACTGTTACAGTAACATAACATTATAAATTAGAACTACATGTATACAAGTTTCAATGATATTAATTAGCTCTGGGAATATCCCAGCTTAAAGTTGGCTGATTTGATTTCACTCAGTGACATCAAATCTCATTTCAATGAAACCACCAAACATCAGATTTGTACTTCACAGTTCAAAATAGCTACAACTGTGTAAAATATTTACATGTGGTTACTGACATATTACTCAGAACCGTGAACACTTTTTGGATCTTTTAAAGTGATCAGTACTATGAGTTTCTATTGAATAAAATAAAGATATTAATAATATCAGTCTCTCACATATTAGATAAGAAATCTTGTTGAATTCAGATTTTATAATCATTCCAAATCCATGATTTTATAGTAAAATTGGACAAAATGGGAAAATATTTTTAGAAGAATCAGTTCTAACATAATGTCAGCAAAAAAAAAATACCTATTAAAGAATACTTTATATTATCCTCTTCATTATTATCACTAAATATAATATGTATATAATTTCTGTTTCTGATAGTCTTTTTCCTTTGAACTGTCTTGTCAAAATGGGTGGAGTTATCTGCCCTTGAAAATTTAATTGAACACTAGGGGCGCCACCAGTCGAAAACAAACAAAATGGCTGACCTCTCCAACTGCAAAAATCAGATGGATTTGTTCATGTTATTAAACTAGAACTATGGAGGTTTGAAGAACTGTATTGCAGATGGTGATGAGTGCAGCTAGTGATATGGTAAGTAAATCATAAATATAACTATAATTTTTCTGTTTTTCATAACTTAATAAGCAAAGAACTGAGCTGAACAGTGATGTAGACCTGGGAGTATCAGCTATTTATTGTATCAACAAGTTTCCCTTGACGTATACTTGGCATATTAAAAAATTGATATTGGCCTCAATAAATATTTTGGTATATGGACTGCAGGTTGTAATAATGTACTCCACCTTATAATTGCAGTCAAATTTAACGGGTCATATAACATGGCGAAATATCCATATCTCGAGATCTGTCTCAATATCACTTTCAGATCTACCCAGGTTGATCAAGGCAGTGTGGATTAATTGCCATTGTTATGATTGTGTGAATTGTCAGCTTGGAAACCCCAGGCATGCACCCCTGGAGAAAATCCCCTGAGAGTGAGATATTTTTATCACAAAACTGCTTGTATACTTCCTGTCAAAACAGGTGGATTTAACTGGTTGGGGGGATGGTAGCTCTAAATAAATTATCTTGTTGTTTTGAACTGTTTATTGATTTATAAAATTTATTGATTTTTGTTCCTTGAAGAATGTAGAACAGGGAAGCCAAAAGGTATAACTTTTAAAAATTAATATTTGATATTTGTTTGAAATAGTATTAATCAGCGTGCAAGGCCAGCACTGCATGGTGTATACTTTCTATTTTGTATCTTTATTTATGGAAAAAATCTGATTTCTGACAAATCAAAAGTAAACTGTTATCGTCTAAAATCCTGAACACTGTTATCATCTTTAGTCCTGAACATATTTTCTGTTGGTTGCAGAATTTTAGTAATGAAAGATTGAAATATGTGGATTGCACTCGGGCTATTAACTTTTCTTATCTGTTAATATTTTGAATTTTGCATGTGATAAAATTAAACTTATTTTCTGCAGGAAAACAAACTCAAGGTACCAAAAGGACACTGGCATTTCAACCAACAGTTGCAAAGCGACAGAAGAAGATCCTGGATGATACCCAGAAGGGAGCGCAATATCAAGCAAAGTTGAAACTCATGGAGTCCTTGGATTTGTCCTTAGATGATGACGAGCTAGCGGCTGCGGAATCTGACAGCGACACACCAGCTCACTCCTCGGCCATACAGACTGCATCGTTGCCACCCCCTACAAATCCAACCACTCGGATACAGACGCTCCACTGCTTCTCCCATGTCCACCAACTACTATCATCCAGACCAACTCTCAACTCCCGCCTGCCAGCCAGTTTGTTCCCTCAACTGCCATACCCTTCAGACAACATCTTTACCCAGAGTTGTTTGCAACCGACCCTGCCATATTTCAGCATCAGTCCGCTAGCCCAGTCCATGAAGTCTTCCGACACCATTCACCATACATGTATGCACCACCGCAACAACTTCACACTCAATCGCCTGTCACTCTGCATGAACTTACAACGCCAACCCAAGCCACGTCGTCAGACTTCGATGTTCCCGACCCTGAAGGCGCATCAACACCTTCACATGCCCCTTGCCTACAGTGTACCATTTACCAATCCAGGATTGCAGAGATGGAAGAAATCATCGAGGGATTGAAGCGTGACAAGTTCAACAGTTCAGGAGAAAAAGGTGAGTTTTTTAACTCTGTATCAGTTCCCTAGCAAAACTCAAAGCAATTTTACCAGTGAAACTATAACTGCTGTCTGCTACCAATACATTTAATTCTAATCGAAATTAATTTGTTTCAAATGGCTCATAAATGAACAAAACAGCAATTAATTGTGCCATAATATTATATCTATATTAATGTTTCAATTCCTGTATTTTTTCAGATGATCAATCCATTGTGAGGCCGAAGGCTGGCAGAGTGACAGAGGAACTTGCCAAGAAATATCAGGTAATTTGATGCCCTCTATATTCATGACTGCAGCTTGTGATAACATAATAAATACAATTTTTTTACTTTATTTTTTTTTACTAAAATTTTATAGAACAGTATGCATCTTTATCATTTTGACAAATTTTATAGAAAAATAGGCATCTTTATCAATTTGAAATGATTTATCTATGTATAATAACCACGGCTTCATTGACAATGTTCCAGTATCGCACAAGTTATTAAGTTATTAATATCCTTATTATTTCTCAGATGCAGCTAATTGGGGATGGATACTTCATTCACAGCAGCGAGTATAGTGCAGTTATGGCAAAGAAGGCAGATGGGAAATGCATGGTACGGGTACTGACGAGCTGCTTCTTCACCAATGCAGAGATTGTAGCTGGAGCTTCCAAGGGACAAACTCCACTCGACCTAAACATCATCAATGGCATAATAGGTAAATAACTCATTTGTTCAGGCCTTGTTTTGGCTGATTAGAAGTATATACCTTTACAGCGCTATTTTAGATAGCAGGAAACCCCTAACATGTTCAGTCATAGATTTCAATGTCCATTGTCTACCCATACAACTTGGCCGAATTTATGTAAATAACGGTATTTCCACTAGAAACTGTTCCAGTTGAATAATTCTTATTTTTATTATTGTAGGATTTGTCCTGACCAATCAGACCAACGAGTGCACTGCAGGGAAGCTGAGGCAGACCATCAACCGGAAAATCAGCTCCTTTAAATGCAAGACTGTTGTCATCGACTAAACCTTTTTTCGTACTGTACTCTTTATTGGCATTACATGTATACATGTCCTCTCTCTATTCTTGTATGTGCTGATGGTGGTAGTTTCTTCTCTCTTTTATATGACAATGATTTTATTATTATATGCATGCTGCCATGTCGGGTGCTTTTAGCTTTTTCTGTGCTCTTATTATTATACATGTATGTTAATAAATTACTGTTGATTCATATGTATCGTTTGTGCTTCCTATGAGCTTTTTTTTATTATTATTTTATATGCCAATAAATTACTGTTGTATTCATATTATTATTTAGTGCTTCCTATACTCTTGCTTGTTGAAAAATTGATGGTTTTAATGAAAACGGTTTGAAAATATGTATCGTCCAATCCTGGATTAATCAGAACCTGCATTCCTACATATGTATTGTGAAAAAAAGTCCATTTTGCAAATAAAACAAAAATCCTTGATGTGAAGTTTTAGGTTTTTTTCTCAAGAGTACTCCAGGTTTGCGCAGTTTATTTGCAGTACCTCAGTTGGATAATTAAATCACACTGCAGGAACCACCATTCAAGGGTACGCCTCTGTTGAGGTGTCTCTACAGTGTCTTCATTCGTATAATTGGGGCACACTGGAAGCACACTGTAGAGACACTGCAGGTACCAAGGTGGAGGGAAAAATGTACCTGAGGGTTACACTGCAGTTGAGGTGTGTTTGCAGTGTCTTTGCAGTACCTCATTTACATAATTGGGGCACTGCAGTTGAGGTCTTTGCAGTACCTCATTAGCTTAATTGGGGCACTGCAGAGACACTGGAGGCACACTGCAGAGACACTGCAAGTACCAAGGTGGAGGGAACACTGCACCCGAGGGTTACACTGCAGTTGAGGTGTGTTTGCAGTGCCTTTGCAGTATCTCATTTACATAATTGGGGCAACCTGCAAAGAGACTGCAAAGACACTGGAAAGACACCTCAGAGCCCGAAAAAGCCAACTATGAAGCACTGCAAGGGCACTGCATTTCTGAAGGACCCACACTGCAAGGGATTATGATACCCACACTGCAAAGTGACTGTAGGAGCACTGCAGAAGCACTTCAGAACAGTAAGGGTGTGTACCAAATTTGAGAAAGACCCATGCAGTAGATCCTGAGAAATCGCGATAACAAGGTTTCATGGGGAAATCCAAGATGGCTGCCTGGTGGCCATATTGGATTTTCGAATTGGACCAGAAAAGGTATCTTGCACAACTAGACCCCAAGGGGAACCTGTGTACCAAATTTGAGAAAGATCAATGCAGAAGTTCCTGAGAAATCGTGATAACAAGGTTTCATGGGGAAATCCATGATGGCTGCCTGGTGGCCATATTGGATTTTCGGATCGGACCAAAAAAGGTTTCTTGCACAACTAGACCCCAAGGGGAACCTGTGTACCAAATTTGAGAAAGATCCATGCAGTAGTTCCTGAGAAATCACGATAACAAGGTTTCATGGAGAAATCCAAGATGGCTGCCATATTGGATTTTCGAATCGGACCGATAAGGGTATCTTGCACAACTAGACCCCAAGGGGAACCTATGTACCAAATTTGATAAAGATTCATGCAGTAGTTCCTGAGAAATCGCGATAACAATTGGTTTCATGGGGAAATCCAAGATGGCTGCCTGGTGGCCATATTGGATTTTCGAATTGGACCAGAAAGGTATCTTGCACAACTAGACCCCAAGGGGAACCTGTGTATCAAATTTGAGAAAGGTCATGCAGTAGTTCCTGAGAAATCGCGATAACAAGAATTGTTTACGGACGGACTGACGGACCACGGACGAAAAGCGATTTGAATAGCCCACCATCTGGTGATGGTGGGCTAAAAATTCTGCCTACTACTTGATCAAGGCCAACTCATTTATACTGCATACACAATAGGTTCTTGACAAGCTATATCTATCTACATGTGTGTTAACAATGATTCTATCTATTTTTTTTTTTGTGAACAGCCCTTGTTTATCCTTCTACAAGGGCACTGTTGATGGTTGTCCTGGATTCTAGGTTCCATCCAGTCAAATAGGCCAATGGTGAGGGATAAACTTTACCTCGTCAGATCATTGTTATCAATAATCACACCTCTGTGGTGTAAATCGAGGAAAACCTGCTCTAAACTGTTCGACATATTGGACTATCAAAATTACCATATAATAGGTCAATATCAATAATATTCAGAAAGATTCTGGTCAATGAGCATATGCATCTGTACCTGGGTTTAGGAACGATGTAGTGGTGTATCTAACCTTCAAAAAGATGTGCTAAAGCCCGGTGCACACGTGAGCTAGGAGCCTATCCCAAGCCAACGGCATCAATTGCCGGATGACTCAGGGGATACTGCACTCATTGTGCCGGCAGTTTTTGGTGAGGTATTCGCCTCGGGAGGACAGCAAACAAAAAAATATCAAACTGGTTTGATAATTCTGCCTCACGAGGTGAAATCCTCACTGTGTCCACCACAAGATGCATATGTGGTACAAATTTGAAAAGCTTGGCAACCGATCTAATCTTATAAGAGATGTGCAAACAGAAATAAATCTAATTCTACCATATAATTTGACCCCTTCCAAACAAATAAAATTCAGTCATCTTCAACTAAGTTATGGTCAGACCAAGCTGATGCATGTGTGGTATAACATCCTATTGCATCATTATGGGTTGACCAGAGCAACCCTCATGGTTCAGAACAATGTGTCATGTCTCGCCATTATGGGGTATAGAGTTAAAGGTCAGGAGACTGTCAGGATAGCTGCGGCATCACTCACAGAAATCAAAACAGGCATCAAACGCTTGGGGATTCATTTGGTTGGAAGGTCTATGGGGCCATGGAGAGCAATGTAAAACTGGGAGAAAATATCATCTGTGGGCATCGAACACCTACTTGAGACCCAGAACATGTGTGAGTTCATCTGTTGTGATTTGAAATTGACTAGGGTGATATGCAAGATGGATTACAGAGGGCAGGAATGGTTGAAATCCATTTTCCTTAGAACGAGTTTTACACTAGTTTCTATTAAATTGAGATGGTTGATGAAAAAACTAAAGTGGATACGAAGTTCTTTTTAAGAATTTAAAGCTAGCATGTACAGAAACCCTCTAAATATTGGCATCAACAGAAAAAGAAACAACCAATCAAAATCATAGTCGCATCCCTTTAACTACATATGTAGAAATGGTATTAGGCTAGAATTCGATTCATTTGGTCCAAGGAATCTGACATCAATCAGGATTCAATAACATTATGCTGGAGCTAATGCTGGCATCAAAGGAAAATATCAACAACTTCCGTCTTTGAGCTAAAATTAGATACCTGTGTACTTCAATATTCATACATCTGTAATGATTAGTTCCATTTGGAAAGATTTCTTTCAAGTTAAGGTCTCTGAACTGGATAACCCCTAACAAATGATATAGTTAAAGATCATTGAGAGAAGACCAATAGTGCCAAAGTGGAACTGTTGTCGTGAATATGTCTCTACTCTAATGATACTGTAGCATTAAATATGTCTCCTCTGTAATATTGTCTTTAATAACCTGGTTCGCACCACAGCTATCCCCTGAGCCGATGGTTTAAAGGGCCTGTTGTCTGTGGAAATAGCACTCATGTGCGGGCAGTTTTTGGTGAGATTTTTGCTTCGCGATGCCGGGAGCAGTGTATCTGATCTTGTTTTATAATTTTTTCCTCAAGAGGTGAAATGCTCACCATGGATGGCAAAATGTATATTCATGTGATTCTTCATTGTCCACCATTTTTACACAGACTAGGTCACATGATCTCGAAGAAGGTGCTCTGCGGAAATTGGAATCAATTCGCTGATCCTTTTGCATGTATCCTCTGCAGCAACAGGCACTTGAGGCCGTCTGCTTGTGGTTTGTGTCTTGTTAGCACCGGGCTTTAGCAGTGAAGATGCATCCTCTGTAATGATATCACAGCGGTGAATGTCTTCTCTGTACTGATATGTAGCAATTGGTACCGTACACCAGTTGACATATTCACCATTATGTTACCACTCCATTGAGAACATAACATTTTCAGTAATGGGGTAATCTTTGCTTGTGGTCTTTCCCTCATATATTCAGCTTTGGAAATAGTCCTAACTCTCGGACTCCAGCCATAAACCATTGGCATGGACAAACTGGGAAGAAACACTCAATCATTATAATGGTGTCTTGTGCAGTTTTGTGGTCATTGGCTCAAGAGAAGATGGCGTGGCCCAGACCGTAATGGGGAGTCATTATCGCCAATGAAACACTGTGGTTGTAAATTTCTGCTGGCCAAAAAACAAATCATCCATCATGATGCCAAAGTTAATAACCAACCTCACCGAAATTATAACAAGTACCAATTCTCTAGCACTGTTTTCTACAAGAAAGTCATTTTTAATGTAATCCCTTGTTCACCAGTTTATTAAATTATCATATTACAATTAAAGAGTATGATTTAACATCGCTTTCAACTATATTTCAGTCATATCACAACATTTAGGTCCAATTCCTTTTCACACCCTGTGAACCACACTGGTAGGGTCTATTCCTTTTTACGCCCGGGGAACCCCACTGGTAGGGTCTATTCCTTTTCACAACAGGGAACATTTATTTACCGATGGTAAATGTATTTGATCTGGAATATAGCCACTCCACAAAGAGTGTAATGTTACATGTAGCTAGCTAATCAAATGTACATGCAATGTTATATTCATCTCATTTTTCAAAACACAATGCAAGATAGGCATCGTCAACCTGAACATGGAAACAAATGCTAAGACAATATTTTGGCTTCTACAAAGCAGAAATTTTCTTGTAATGTGTTCTATACTTTCCTTGAAATGAGTCAGAAATCTGAACTGATGTCCGAATTAAGAGGCATTGTAAAAGAATTGGAGATGCCAATCAAAATAGGTCTTGCATCAAAGCAGGTGGAATGACTAAATGACCAACAAATATTTGTACAAAATTCCAGAAAACATCTGCTTGCAACTACTGATATAAATAAAGGTATTGCATGAGCTCACCTAACTTTGTTTGATTACAATTAAAACTAATGAGTACTTCGTTATATAATCGTACATCAATAATTTAATAACTCTTTTCACTGTTTTAGTATTCTTTGTGTTGTCTCATCAATTTCCTCAAAACAGACAGATAAGTAGTTAAGCTCAATCATTTCCATCTAGCCTTTAGGCAACACCATTAATAATTGAACAGAAATAGCCTTGCGGGAATTACATTTAATAATTGGCACGACTCTCAAGGTAAGTTAACTGAAACTGTTCCTGACATACACATCCTCGCAAGCCAGTTTATCAATGGATATAAATAGCTGGAGGGGTTTCCACTAAACCGAACCAATCAGTAACGATGCTGAAGCAGCTCATCAGGCCAATCTGCAGCGAGGTTTGAGTCTTGACCGGTTTGAATTTCATCGCCAGCCAGACTACCTCTGAAGTTATGTTGAAATCGACATCGGGTGTCAAAGCGAAAACCACAGGCTTCAGATACCGACATGCTAATTCAAAACAACCGCTGGGGATGAAATGTACGAGAGTGAGTAATAGATGCAACGACTCGACGTCCTTCGACTGCACAAGTCCAGGCAAACCCTCTGCGATAATTTGGGGATTACCTGGACTTGTGCAGATGGACATACAAGGCAGTTCAAAAAGTCACACACAAACTAAAAATTCCGCTGGTAATTATGAACGTTAGAAAGTAAATATACTTAATTATACTGCTTCATTAGTGTATCTTGCCCAGAAAGACACTTTGGAGTGGACCGAACTTAAATTGTATTAGTGCCTCATTTCATTCCTGAGTGAGTTCATTGAATTAAGAAACCATAATCAAGCTGCTCTTGTTCATGTGACCCCAGTTTATTCAATTAGGGGTCCATAATCCCAGAAAAACTTCCAAACTTCGTGATTGTTTTTTTTATATATATATATTTTTTTTTTCACTTAATAGAAGGATGCAGGTCTAACGTTTGCAACTACCGTGTCAGTGTGTTGACCAGTAATTAAGATCCAACTTTTCAATAGCTTTTTAAGGCAAACTTTCATGTGGAGTAATTTTTATGAGAAAAATTGGCATGCAGCATGGTGCATTAGAGAATACAAAGCACTCATAAATACAACACAGCTATTTATTCTGCAGTTTTACTTTTCAACTAATCAACTTGAAATTTGGAAAGTGATCTGGAAATACATTTATGTTATTGAATCAATGGACTGTAAAACATATCTCTTATATATTGTATTTTCTCATCAGGGCCTCCTTTTTACAGAGAGTGATAAGGTCACCTGCTCGCAAACACTCGCGTAAATTCATGTCACTGGACTGATTTTGCATGAGCTCACGTAAACGGTCATTCACTACATTTTGCTTTCATCCCAGCACTGTTGTTTATCCCACACATATCAGTCACAGATATCACAATACATGTTCGTTATGCTTTCAGGACAGACTAAAATGAATTGTTTTATCTAAGAAATGCATCAACATTGAATATTCTTATCAGCGTATATCAAAACACCCAGAAGCGAATTTGTTGATTTGAAAATGGTCATGACTAAACTTGGCATGGTAACAGTTGTTCGAACAAAGTCTGTGTCAATCATCTCACTGTTGTCCTCAATCATTTGCATGAAAAACCTCTGAGTAATATCTGGGTGAGCGAGTGAGTAGGATTTAACATAGTTTCCAACATTTTTTCAGTCATATATCCCGACGGTGTCTACATGTGGCAGAACTGATTACATCTGTCTGAACCCCAAGATATATGTTACTGTATATCATTAGTTATTCAAGTTTTCCCCCAGTTGTATAGAAAGTTACGATCTTCCCTGAAACTCATACAACCTGAGGCATAATTTATTACCCCTCAAGCCTTTTTATCTTATAGTAAAAATATTGAAAACGGTCTATTATTTATAACCAACGGTACAACGGACAAATCCAATGGGCCATTTCGGTTACGAAACTGTCCACATTTTGCTACGGTACTGT
>JAVTVY010026474.1:0-10268 GCA_036873755.1 Hanleya hanleyi | reverse complement strand
GTGAAAGAAGTCTGAAGAGATCATGTAAAACATCCATTGAAATAACTATTTTCAGCAATTTAACAGTCAACAGTTTACTCGTGGCTCGCATTGCACTATGGGAAGGAAACATGGCGGTTTTTGCTATTTATAGACGACCCGCAAGGGGTGTATTACACCGTGTTTCCTTGTAACAAAACACAAGCATTAAACTGATAAGATAGTACATTGTCGGAAATACGAGTCTACTGATTATCAGAACACAGAAAACTAACAATGTAGGCCTTTCGGTAACCGACTTCTTTAATGGCTCTGTAAAACTTGCATAGAAGAAATGAATATCTGTAATAAGATATAACTGAAACAGATGTATCATTAAGTGGATTCATCCTCACTATCAGATATCGAGAGTGCATTCGTGATATCTCATTTGTCAATGTCACCATTTCCCGTTTATTCTGTGCTGACATATCTACTATTATAACACTGCCAGAGTTCTGATGGGTTCTCTAATTATAATATTGTGGGCTGATTTCATCTGATTGCATAATCGATGTGTAAATTATAAATGATGGCCATGACACGGTAACCCAGTCGTTTTCGGTACATTTCCCCGTCAAATGCTCAATCCATTTATATAACAATTCATTAGAGAAGAACATACATATACCAATTTTACAAAAAATATAATTGCGAATTGATAGTTTTAACGCAAAATCTACAAAACCGTGAACATCACTGTGAAGTCATTAATACCTAAGTTCAATATAAGGATCTATCGTATCTCACCACCCATAATGAGAATGACAAAAATAACAATTAGACCACATAGTTAGTTTTGACCTAGCGTGTTGATACGTCTATTCCAGTGTTCGACAAGAAATGTCAGAATATGTAATAGGTTATCAAAAAAGCATAGTCTACCAAAATCCCCTATTGGCACATGGTCTACAAAAGAAAATCCAAGCGGAAGCAAATGCTTAGTTCTTCTGTAATCCACACAATCAAGAAGTAATGTCCTGTGCATAATTCAAGGCATAGTTTACACGGGAAATCTTGGCATAACATTCAAACAGTCTATTTCCTTGCTAAGTCATTCTGAGAGATATATCTACGCTCAAAGGCAGAACACTGAATCAATGGGGTATCTTGTTCTGTCCACACATCCTCAAGCATTGTGTTAGTCCGACAATTTAAGTTTGGGTGTCCAAATTGAGTCCACTTCCTATCTCTGCCATGGAAATCTGCCACATTCGGAGAGTTCAAAATTAGGTCCAAATTAGTATCGGATAGTCAGAAGGACTGGAGGTCCCCTCGCTGGCTAATACTTCGGCGGCACTGCTCATCCGGCTTCTCTCAGACCAAGGGCACACTAGGGCCGTGTATATCCGTTGGGGTAGGTGCCGTGAGGTTTGAGAATAATATCCAACCACACCCACTCGGGTCATTCTCGCCTTCTCTTGGAAATTTTAGTATGCAGTTTAGCAAATCTTCATTGAAACACTAAATGCCTAAATTTACAGTGCTAAATTCGAATTCAGATGAGTGAAAATCGATGGCTGTTATGTATTGCAAAGTATGCAATCAGTTTTCTTGGCTCAAAACCTACTCTTCCCAATGTTGTCTAGAAGTGGGAATTTTAACTCTTTTGCTTTTTCTAAGCCCGAAGCATTGTTTTATGGTGACTTTTCATATGCGACGGCAGATGCTGTTGTTGTGTACACTTTTTGTCACAAACTGGACAGCTGTATGGTTTCTCGCCTGTGTGAGTCCTCATGTGTGTAGTCAGGTGATGCTGCTGTTTACATCTATAATCACAGACTGAACACTTGAAAGACATTTCTCCAGTGTGGTTTCTTATGTGGGTTGTTAAACTGGCATGTGTGGCACACTGATACTCACAGACGGAACGCTTGAATGGTTTTTCTTTAGTGTGTATCCTCATGTGTACCTTCAACTCGACTGTACTGTACACCTGTAATCACAAACTGAACACTCGTACGGTTTCTCTCCTGTGTGAGTTCCCATGTGAGTCTTAAGTTGTTGCCCGTTTGAACACCTCTGGTTACACATTGGACACCTGAATCGTTTCTCTCCAGTATGGGTTCTCATGTGAACCAGTAATGCTCCACTCATTGAACACTTGTATCCACACACTTCACACTTGAATGGCTTCTCTCCAGTATGATTTATCTTGTGTGACGCGAGATGGTCTTGTCGTTTGAACCAGTTATGGCACACTTTACACTCGAATGGCTTCTCTCCATGTTAATCTGCCATGTGATGTTGTAGAAGACCTTCTTTTAAGCAGCCATAGTGACACATGGAACAATTAAATGGTTTATCCGCGTGTGTCTTCATGTGTTGTTTCAGATGTATTCTTTGTGCACTCCTGTGGGGGCACAACGTGCACTTGAAAGGGTTCTCTCCAGTGTGAGTTATCATGTGAGCCTTCAGTGTGCCCTTTTGTGTACTACGGTAATGGCACACTGAACACCTGAAAGGTTTCTCTCCTGTGTAGACCTTCATACGTCGCGTCATATCGCCTTGCCGTAAAGTCCACATACTGAACACTTGTATGGCTTCTCTCCGGTATGGATGCCCATATGTATAGTCAAATGACCCCTCTGGGAGGTCGTGTAATGGCAAACTGAACACTCGTAAATCTTCTCTTTATTTCGAGGTGTTAGATGTTTCTTCGTGTGTTTCTTCACATCGCTATGTTGTGCAGATACAGACCGACTGAGTGCTGTTTTCCTAGCGCGAGTTCTCATGATTGCTTACAGTACTTCAGTTCCTCTGAATGAGATCTGCGCCAGTTTTCGCGTTTCCAGTCAGAATTTGATGTTATATTCACAACAGTATCTGCTGTAGACACCTGGTGGATCTGTAAAATTGAATAAGAAAAAAAATATAAGCTTTTCGACATCAATCAAAATCATTTGATTTGTAAATAGAGCTCTCGTAAATAGGCAGTTTGTCTGCCAGATTCATGTATTGTGCAATTATGTTTGTTTATTTATTACATTTTTACTTTTATTTTGTATGTGTGTGTATTCTTCTGTCGGTCAGATGCACCCGGAGTATTAATATTATTATTATTGTTAATAATCAGACTTTGATCCGCCATCAACATATTACCAACTACCATATACATGTACATTGTACAACGGAGCCAACAGTATGTTCATGACTATGGTATTTTGGCTGCTTATCTTTCACCTTAGTTTATTTCGCTTTCACAAATGTAGATGGCGAACAGTCAATCACCTCTCCCATAGAAACACACATCGTCTTATCTATTCCCATGCTGGTTTTACAAATATTATCATCGCACACTGACTTTTAGCCTGGTGTCCTTGCTCACATGGTCTTTGTTGAAAGAATGGTGCACAAGCAGGATATAACCTAAATGGATGCCGAAATCATCTATCACGAACGATCTTGAATTCGACTAGCTTTTAGGGTGAACATTTTCACAATTTCTGGCTTTCTAAAAAATAAAAATTATTCAGGTTAAAACTACCTTCTCATTAGTTTATGTCAATGTCACTTCTAACACCAAAAGTTGTTGCAGAAATGCACAGCTGAATCGCTTGAAGTTGTGGGTGTCAAATGCTGCAATTTCCGGCACTAATTAACGTTTTTTTTATAGAGAAAGAGGCGGATATCAAGCGAAACTCATAAAGACTGTGCTGATCGTTGCTGGAGTTAACACTAAATGAGATAGAACAAATACTGGCAAGAAGTTGGCACTTGGAATGAAACTGCAATTTAAACATTTGGACAAGTGAAAGACGAACGAGGGAGGTTGAGGTACTCCCATGAAAAAGTTGCGATTTCAAACTCTTCTCTGCTAACTTTCGACTCATTTCAAGGCACTTCTGTCATAATTGAGGTGGGGGGGTTGTCGTTGTTCCCCAGTCTTCGAGCAATGGCGCGGCCGCCCCAACCCCTTGTCCCCTCCCCCTCCGCTTCCGCCGCAACTGCTGATGATACGAGGGAAGTGAGTAACTGGAGTGATGGACCCATCTTTTTCTGTTACAAAGGCAAGATATGATGCAGTAGGCTAGCTAAGTTTAACATAGCGTGTCTTACCCAAACGCAAAGGAACCGACCCGGTTTATGCCCTCATGTAGCAAAAATATAGATCTGCTCTCACCAGACTTTACCGCAGTGCTCCTCTCTCTTCGAATGGTCTAATCCTAATTGCCAGTGTATAATCCAGAGCACTTTGGGAGGCGTTCCAAGCAAGAAAACCACCTCAAAATCTGCCAATCATTTGATTCGAGACTATTTTGTATTTTGTAGTCTTGAACTCGAACAGTTAGATGGATTTATCGGTTGTACTTTTGATCAGAGCTTCACAAATGGTTCTGGATTTTATAATTACACCGGCCGATATTGAGTATGAACTTTATCTCAGTTAGTGCGACAGTAACGGATCATCGACAGTAACGGATCATCGACAGCAGCGGATCACTTTTTTACTTTACGAATAATTTCTTCATAGTTGAACCTTTGCATGTTTCGTGGGAGTTCTCGTGAATGAGTGAGCGAGTAGGATTTAACGTCGTTTTTTAAATTTTTTTTTTCAACTGGAAAATGAGACCAACTGGGTGAGAGCAAAGAACAAAGACGTTTTATGTAAAAAGTGATCCCTTACTCAAGACAAACTGTCGCACTAACTGTCCATTTGACGAGAACGGAATATTGCTGCGAGATAGAGACGCTATATGCGTAACTGTCGTAGCATTGGTGTATGCCTCGACTAGCAACACCTACTGCGATAGATAGTTAAAAAGTTAAAATATCCCCCGTTAAAATTGTCCCTCCACCACCCGAATAAACGTCCTATCTCTCTCGGTCTCAATTCCTATCTGACGATCTCAGGGCATGCACGAAGATTGCCCAAAGTTCTAGTTTCTGGCCAAAACCGGTTTGGAGCAATCTCCTGGCATGTACGATTTATTTCGAGGTAACAGGGCTAGCAGTTTGGATCGTTAAGCTATCCCTGCAACACCCGTCCCCGTTTTCTTTTTGGCGAAGATCTTACTTCGCCCTTATAAAATCAGCCGTCCAGCCTTGACAACTATTACTAAAATACGAGACAAAGACGTGAATTCTCCATGTTAGATCACATGTGTCAAAATGCGTAACTTGCAGTGTACAAAAGTACACTGCTCTTTTCCTACGAAGTAGGTTACAGATCGCAAATTGTCCGGTAATAAGTGAGTCCATCCGAATCCGTTCGTCGGCAAAATAAGCAGAACCGTTGACATTAGAACCTTGATTTTTGGCATGAACGTGCATTAGGGCATTATTACCAGCAAGTTCTGATCTGAAATAATTCTGATTAAAATTAGATTTATAATTAACAATATGTCCCTGTAAGGGCTATGGCTGTTTTCACCGTCATCTTCTGCATTAAAGAGCGGTGAAGGCAAAGTCCTATTGAGATATCATGTTGCCCCTATCACACTTAGGCAGCCATAAAACAGGGCTCAAGTGTAGGTCTTAATCAGCACAACTGACAGTTTACAAATCTGTGACTCGCTTCTGGCAGAAGTATGGGCTAGTGGCTGGTATTGCTGGGCAGGCCAGTTTACACAGCACAGATGTAGACCTATTTGTTCCAGTGATCATGTATGAGATTGCCAGGACTGAGGAGTCCTATACAGTTAGCCCTATGGGGTTTTCATCCCCTCAAACAATCAGCGCTGTTTCCATAACGAAGCTGAGGTGGTTTAACGTTTATCAATGAAGAAAATCACCGATCAACCGCCATAGTATATAATGTGAAAACCGGAATAGTACTTTCATCAGATTGCCGATGCCCAAAATGTGTCGTCTCCTATATCTAGATAACAACGTGATGTAGAGACGCTATTTATTCGTCTTTGTTCCGGTTATGCTCAGGAGAATGACATAGAATCATTATTATCTTTTGCATAGAAGGTGTTGGTCTTGAGTTGAATTACCGTAAACTAAATAAAATGCTACCTTTCTACTATAGTACTATATATAAAAAATTGTATTGTTGGGGAAATAATGTGATTCAAAAAGTTGTTTTGATCCTGTACAAGGGCACTGAAAACCATTAAAGAGATGTAAATGTATTTTCACACGTAAATCTTGAAATCTACTGAACCTATATTATTCAATCTGTTTCCTTTAATTAAAAAATTGTAAAATTAAATCAGCGATCTTTATTCATTTTGGAATGAAGGCGTATTAGGAGACTGTTACCAACAAGTTCTGAGCTGACCTACTTTTGATGAAAATCACTGGCGATTCTGACTTGGGACGTGCCCATCTTAATATATGCAGGATTTCAACTGGGGGTGGGGATTTCCAAGAGTTCAGTTCACGTTCGAGTCCTAATGCCTACTGTACTTCGTAGGTCCTGTGACGTTAGTCACACTGCCATGTAAAAATACCCAACTTCAATAAAATGGTAAACCATCCCACTAGTGCAGTGTTATTACCAGACTGTCTATAATTACACCCAAACCCACTAAAAATCTCGTTCAAATAGTCAGTCTCATGGGACTGATCAATTTATTTCTCAAAAATATAATCGGCGGGCCAGCCTACCAGCTTTACGTCCCAAATAAATACAATCGGCCGCATGGAATTGCTCACTTTAATTCTTAGAAATATACTCTGCAGGCCAGCCTACCAGCTACATGGCCGCAATAAATACGAGAACATTATCCAAACCAGGACTGGTATCTAGACTATAAATTGGCAGGCCAGCCTACCAGCTACATGGCCGCAATAAGCACCAGTCCGTCATAAAATCCACTACTGGAACAAGCCTCTAAACTACTGGCTGTCCAGACTATATATTGAGCTCCCCATTCTCCCTCCCCATATAATTTCAAGGCTCGCAGTCATCAGCAGCCAACAATTTCGAGTGGAAGAACCCCTCAAGGGCGTACGCACGACGAGTCAGAAACGTGTGTGCGCACTACACGCCACTGATCCCAATGTACATACGCTCTCGTAAACGGCTACCCTACCAGAGAGAATGTCTGCAGAGGAATAACATAACCATAATTGCTACACCTCCACAGGTATCAAGCTCACACTCACAAAATCGTTGAGCTCATAACTAGAACAGGGTTGAGACTATTATCAAATAATGACGCATGTATTCACTCCCCGAGTGGTGGCTATTCTGCCCCAACGGATTCACAATAAATCATAACACGTACTACAAAATATCGGATAGACAACTCTACCAGGGCTTCATGACGAAGACATGGGCTGAAGAGGCACGTCTACCTCAACCCCATGTCTCCGACATCGCTATCCGCACTACATATTGTCTAACTGTCTCTCCTCCATGTCACTCCATATGTTGAACTTCACTTCATAGACTTTCACGAACATACCACACAGCTCAACACACAGAAAAACCCACAAAGAACACAAAATACGAGAGATCCTGAAGGATCTTGGCGCTCACCATTGTCCGATAATTGTAAGCTAATCACTAGAGGATCTTTTTGTCCATTGTTACTAAGTACAAACGATTGATTTGTAATTTTGTTTACAGAATTTCGAATCAGAGCGAAAAGGATCGGAAAAGGTCACTGAAAAACACCAAGATATAATCTTTTCAGGAGTTTTCTATAAGTTTCAGGAGTTTCAAGATTTCTAGAAACTGTACTTATGTCGGTTGTTATAATACAGGAGAAATGAGCAAAGTTAGTCTGAAAGTAAATGTACATGTACGGAGGATTCTTCGCCTTTGTTTCGTAGTATTTTTTTTAGTTATTCTTTTGCACGTGTCATCATTGGGTACTGGAAGCGAAGACCAATCTCTTTGACACTTTGGCATGAGCTATGAAACATACTTAAGATTTTATAATTAAGAACGAGTGCTAATTCTGTTCTTTTTATACGGCTATTTTGAGATATCTCTTTTAAGATACCATGCCTGAAAATAGTAGGATGGTACACTACTTAATAGTGAAGGGATCCGGTCTGCGCAGTAATGTTGAAGCTTCGAAAGTGCCTGAATCCTGATTATCTCCCTTGGATCGAAACATGCAGTAGTCTACAGTTGTCGAGTTGTGACGTTGAGTCACAAGAGTGACGTCCCTTCATGTAGCCGACCCGCCGGCAGACGAAAGGGTGGAGCAATTCACTTGCTACTGCATGGACTAAAGAAAGCTGATTTAAAATTTGAAGAAATACATTTTAATTCCGAATTATTTGAACTCCTTGATATGGAAGGTGAAGGTATGGATATTATCTATAGTCAATATATAGAATATGCCCCACCGTTTGATCCGCCGACTCTTGTGATGCAACGTCACAACTCGAGAATACCAAATTAATTTGAAGCGTAACTTGGATTTTCGAATCGGACCAAAAAAGGTATCTTGCACTACTAGGCCTCATGTGGGACCTGTGTACCAAATTTCAGAAAGATCCACGAAATATTTCCTGAGAATTCACGGTAACAATGTTTCTAGGGGAAATTCAAGATGGCCGCCTTGTGGCAATATTGGATTCTCGAATCGAACCAAAAAAGGTTTCTTGCACAACTAGACCCCAAGGGGAACCTGTGTACCAAATTTGAGAAAGCTCCATGCAGTCGTTCCTGAGAAATCGCGATAACAAAATTTCATGGGGAAATCCAAGATGGCTGCCTGGTGGCCATATTGGATTTTCTTCGAATCGGGCCAGAAAAGGTTTCTTGCACAACTAGACCGCAAGGGGAACCTGTGTACCAAATATGAGAAAGATCCATGCAGTAGTTTCCAAGAAATCGCGATAACAAGGTTTCATGGGGAAATCCAAGATGGCTGTCTGGTGGCCATATTGGATTTTCGAATCGGACCAAAAAAGGTTTCCTGCACAACTAGACCCCAAGGGGAGCCTGTGTACCAAATATCAGAAAGATCCATGCAGTAGTTCCTGAGAAATCGCAATAACAAGGTTTCATGGGGAAATACAAGATGGCTGCCTGGTGGCCATATTGGATTTTCGAATCGAACCAAGAAAGGTTTCCTGCACAACTAGACCCCAAGGGGAACCTATGTACCAAATTTGAGAAAGATCCATGCAGTAGTTTCTGAGAAATCGCGATAACAAGGTTTCATGGGGAAATCCAAGATGGCTGCCTGGTGGCCATATTGGATTTCGGAATCGGACCAAAGAAGGTTTCTTGCACAACGAGATCCCAAGGGGAACCTGTGTACCAAATTTGAGAAAGATCCATGCAGTAGTTCCTGAGAAATCGCGACAACAAGGTTTCATGGGGAAATCCAAGATGGCTGCCTAATGGCCATATTGGATTTTCGAATCGGATCAAAAAAGGTTTCTTGCACAACTAGACCCCAAGGGGAACCTGTGTACCAAATATGAGAAAGATCCATGCAGTAGTTCCCAAGAAATCGCGATAACAAGGTTTCATGGGGAAATCCAAGATGGCTGTCTGGTGGCCATATTGGATTTTCGAATCGGGCCAAAAAAGGTTCCTTGCACAACTAGACCCCAAGGGGAACCTGTGTACCAAATTTGAGAAAGATCCATTCAGTAGTTCCTGAGAAATCGCGATAACAAGGTTTCATGGGGAAATCCAAGATGGCGGCCTGGTGGCCATATTGGATTTTGGAATCGGACCAAAAAAGGTTTCTTGCACAACTAGACCCCAATGGGAACCTGTGTACCAAATTTGAGAAAGATCCATGCAGTAGTTCCTGAGAAATCGCAATAACAAGGTTTCATGGGGAAATACAAGATGGCTGCCTGGTGGAAACAAGAAATTGTTTACGGACGGACGGACGACTGACGGACGACAGACCACGGACCACGGACAAAAAGCGATTTGAACAGCCCACCATCTGGTGATGCAACATCCCCACAGCGCATGCTCCATCTCGCAGGCTTCATTACCATCCCTGTCACCAATAGCGGAAGTTGACCTTTACTACGTTGCTATGACGTATAGGTGAAACCAACCAACGCACGGTTCAAGTTGAATCCGGCCGAACAACTGCTTTAGTGTTGCACATGAGCGAACTACTTTTCGTATGCTGTGTCCAGATAAACAGGGAAAATTATCTCTAGATAATTCTTTTTAACGCTAGGTCAACAGAGGTATTATGCAGACTTGAAAAGTAATCGAAATGTTCGGTAAACATCTATTTTACTATATATGATGTCACTTCCGGCGATGTGCGCGGAGGCCCCGAATCCGGTCCAAAAATCTGACTGGTGGCTGGGGTGTTATTAGATCCCCAGCGAGGTGGTTGCTGATGAATGATGGG
>JAVTVY010026473.1:0-108780 GCA_036873755.1 Hanleya hanleyi | reverse complement strand
TTCCCCAGCTTATTGGTTTGTAAGGGGGCTAACTATATCTGATCATCATCCTGGTCGATGGCAGCACAGTTAGCATGCAGGCGCCCACTGAACAGCTAAGGGCACCTAATCGAGCGCCATCATCCCTTACAAACCAATAAGCTGGGGGAATTTGTGGGGTTTATGTCGGGCAAGATGTGTAGGCATCATGTGGGGAATGTGTAGGACAGCCAATGTAGGGAATGTGTAGGGATTTAGTAAAATCCCCACATTGGACATAGTCATGAAAAAGGAGTTTCTTAATGCTGCTTCGCTGAATTAAATCCCCGCACTATACCAACCTCAGCCCCACGTGTTCCCTACATGTGGGGATGACGCGGGGAACTATATTTAAAGCTGGTATGGGATAGACCCACAATGGTACAGAAAATGGTACAGAAAACCCCACAATATCCCCACGTGGGGAATCTGCCGGGCAGTACTTCCAGCATGGGGCAGAAAACCCCACAACATCCCCACGTGGGGAATCTGCGGGGCAGTAATTCCAGCATGGGAGAGGAAACCGACAATATCCCCACGTGGAAAATCTGCGGGGCAGTAATTCCAATATGGGAGAGAAAACCCCACAATATCCCCACGTGGGAAATCTGCGGGGCAGAATACCCCACAACGTGGGGAATCTGCGGGGCAGTAATTCCAGCATTAGAGAGAAAACCCCACAAAATCCCCACATGGGGAATCTGCGGGGCAGAAAACCCCACAATATCCCCACGTGGGGAATCTGCGGGGCAGTAATTCCAGCATGGGAGAGAAAACACCACAATATCCCGATGTGGGGAATCTGCGGGGCAGAAAACCCCACAACATCCCCACGAGGGGAATCTGCGGGGCAGTAATTCCAGCATGGGACAGAAAATCCCACAATATCCCCACGTGGGGAATCTGCGGGGCAGTAATTCCAATATGGGGCAGAAAACCCCACAAAGAGGTATGGCAATATCCCCACAGTAACCCTAGGGGATGGCGTGGGGTTGTCGCCCCCGAATGTACCAACAGTGGGTTATTTTCGGAGTAGTTATTTGGGAGTGGGGAATGAATTGGACAGAGCACTCTGCAGTATCCCCACAAATGGGGAAATTACAGGGCAGGATGCACAAAGCACCATCTGTACAGAATTCCTGGGGTGTGGTGGGAGGGGGCATCTTCTATCTGAAAGGGCATCTCATTTGTAGATACTGTCTAGTCTGTCCCAATTCCTCCTGCAATATCATCCATCCCTTAAAATAACCACCAGCAGAAGCAAAATCCACGCGTATTTCACCTTTTATTCTTTAACAGCATAAAATATATATCATGTATCATGTCTTGAAACACCCGAGCACAAAATGGGAAGCACATTGAAAGTCTGTGTCAAGTAGAATGTTTTTTTTTCATCCCTCAAAGGTTTAAACAAAATCCGTCTTGGTCTTTTCCCACCTGTTGTGGGATGGCCTTTAGCACTCCTTGGGGGACTGTTGTTGTCATCGTCAGAGGATGATGAATCGAAGACAGATGAGGGTGAAGCTGCAGTTCTTCTGACATGTGGAGATCATGCTTCTTCATCGTTGTTTTCTGGCGGATTCTACCTGACCTTGCTGCATCATGGCATTTCTGAGTGATGCCTCTCCTTACTTTGGACCACGGTGTGCCCTTGAACTGGTTGTAAACATAACCTGGAAGTCAAACAATGAAAAACGATTAGTATATTCTGAATGCCCGAGCTATCGTAATAAATTAATACAGGAAACCAATATGGTTGAGCATATAGATATTCCAGTTCCATGATAATGGCGGTCAAACATTGACCCCTACAAAACTGGCTAAAACAAAACTCAATAAATTCAGATCACTCTCATCGCTGATCAGACCATTTTATGTTCAAAAAATTAACAGCATAGGGTTCGAGATATACAGATCTATCAAAGAACAAGTAATATTTTTTCAAATTTATATAAGAAGCTGTGCATCTGAAAACCTCTCGATTCTTCGATAACTCCAAGTTATCAGGCCACAGAAACCTGATTCATAGTGAGCAGTTTGATGGTATTCGAGATATTGACTGGATAAGCATATATTGAAGGGCCATAACTCTGGGAGAATCGTCATGACAGGCAAAAAAATGTGACAACGCACATCAGTAAGGTACTAAGCATCTTCATGTATGTTTCGATCAAATAGCAGCTGAGATATCATCCACGGTACAGTTAGGCGATGCAAAAGTGATTTCTGTATTCCCTTCATGGGCGGGGGAGGTGACAGCCGCAAACCTTGGCGATGTGGAACTGATGTGTTCCATGTTCTCCTAACAGATATGAATAATTTACTTGAACTTACACTATGTCGCTCAGCCAGTTCCTGTGACACAAAACCTGGGAGAGTTGCGTCTACATTGGTCTGGGTTGGGAGAAGTCTGTTGTCATACTGTTTCTCCAGAAAATACAACGTTGTGATTTTTTCCATTATCACTATTCGTGAAGACTGCAGTACAAACAGGGACCTGTTTTACCATACATAGCCACCTTAAAAGACAATAAAACAAGAGTTCAATTGAACCCAAAATACGCCCGTAAAAACATACAGTTGACAAACAACAATTTTATCTCCTGGATGTTGTAATAGACAAAGGTTAACCACACAAATGAACCTTTCTGGACTGTATGTTGTTTGTATTGTTGCAATGGTCATAATGCTGCACATGTATAAGCTATCATTGTTGTATAAGTGGTGTAGGCAGGTATGGAAATCAGGTTGGGGGGGATACATAAGGGCCTGGAGTGGTATTTGTAGGAGCAAGTAGAACTCCAGTTACTCTTACTCTGCGGGGGTGCATACTCCCTCACTACAAGGATTTCAGACTTAAATCAAGGGGAGTAACTGAAGAAAACGTCGAATCAGCTCAAGAACAGTTTGTGCACATCTACACATGGTACTGACCGTATGTACCAAATTTCAAAAGAATCCATCGAAAAGTCTGAGACGAGTTGCGTTCACGAGGACAGTATGTGTCAAATTTATATTTCAGACCAAAATCAAGGGGAGTAACTCAAGAAACTGTTGAATCAACTCGAAAGAAGTTTGTGCACATGTCCACTCAGCACCAATCATGTGTACCTAATTTCAAAAGAATGCAATGAAATCCCTAGGAGTTTCGTTGACGAGGACTGTAGGTGCCAAACAGAAAGTTTTCCAGACTAAAATCAAGGGCGGATAACTAAAGAAAACGTTGAATTGGTTCGAAAAAATTTCATGCGCATCTACACATGATACTGATCATGTGTACCAAATTTCAGAAGAATCCATTGAAAATTCTGGGACGAGTTGCGTTGACGAAGACAGTAGGTGCCAAATCCAAGGATTTCAGACCAAAATCAAGGGTAGTAACTCAAGAAAACGTTGAAGCGGGCCGAAAAAAGTTTGTGCACATCTACACATTGTACCGATCATGTGTACCAAATTTCAGAAGAATCCATTGAAAACTCTGAGACGTCTTGCGTTGACGAAGACAGTAGGTGCCAAATACAAGGATTTCAGACCAAAATCAAGGGGACTAACTCAAGAAAACGTCGAATCGGGCCGAAAAAAGTTCACGCACATCTACACATGGTACCGATCACGTGCACCAAATATTAAAAGAATCCATTGAAAACTCTAGGACGAGTTGCGTTGACGAAGACAGTAGGTGCCAAATACAAGGATTTCAGACCAAAACCAAGGGGACTAACTCAAGAAAACGTCGAATCGGGCCGAAAAAAGTTCACGCACATCTACACATGGTACCGATCACGTGCACCAAATATTAAAAGAATCCATTGAAAACTCTTGGATGAGTTGCGTTGATGAGAAAAAGTTAACAGACAGACGGACGGACGACGCCATACCATAATACGTCCCGAATCGGGCGTATAAAAAGTATTATAAAACATTTCATCGTAAGGCAATATGGATGTGTTACTGGTAACATATTTGAAACAACTTTGAAACTCTTAACCTCTAATGTACAGTAAGTCAAGGGGCTGGCCATAACAAAAAAAACTAGAGCCTTAGGCACTGAAACGGGGTTATTTAAATGTAAAATAGGCTGTTGGGATAATTCCACTAACTCTTTGATGTTCCATCTCATGGCGAAGAGCCATACTTGTAGTCTCACACATTCCTCTCAACAAGGATCTCTATAGTGCATTAGTATAATTGTACACATATATATATATTTGAAGAAAAAAAACGCTGGCACAGACATTTATTATGAAACCAACCTAATAAAATGATAAAATAATGTCTTCACTGCATGTTACCAATATTTGTAAAAAAAATAACTTTTTTCAGATAATCGAAAGCATATCCTTCAGCAGTAAATAACAATACGAAACTGCGCATCTGAAAACCCCTCGTCTCTGGGTACATTCATAATGTATTCAATTTGAACCAAGATGTCAGGAACACCAAGCAGTCAAGTCACAAATATACAGATTATCAAAAACTTTGCAATTAGGAATGACCCCCAAGGTTTCCGTCCAATCAGAGAAACCGGTTTCCATTACATAAGTTTCTTGATGCATCAATGATGTATACCAAATTTTACATCGAGCATTTAAACGGTATCAGAGATAGAGATCATTAATGATTTAGCATAAATTAAAGACGGCCGCTCATCCTTCCCGCCACTCGGAGGAACTGATGTGGTTATTAATTGAAAGTCTCTTGATACATTGATGCTGTATACCAAGTTTCGTATAGAACACTGGAATGGTATCAGAGATATACATCATTAAAGATTTTGCATAAATTAAAGATGGCCACCAAGGTTTCCGCCCAATCAAGAGAAACCAGAACTGTCATTTGTCGTAAGTATGCATCGATGATGTATACCAAATTTTTCATCGAGCACTTGAACGGTATCAGAGAACGAGATCATTAATGATTTTGCATAAAGTAAAGATGGCCGCCCATCCTTCTCTCCACTCAGAGAAACCGATGTGGTTATTCATTGCAAGTCTCTTGATACATCGATGCTGTATACCAAGTTTGGTATAGAACACTTAAATGATATCAGAGATATATATTATTAAAGTTTTTGCATAAATTAAAGATGGCCACCAAGGTTTTCAGGCAATCACGTCCCGAGTTAAAGTATCTGTATGCATCGATGATGTATACCAACTTTCATATAAAACAATTGAATGGTAACAGAGATATGTATCATTATCGATTTTGCATAAATTAAAGATGGCCTCCAGGATTTCCAGCTAATCAGAAAAGCCGGTTTGGTAATTCATTGAAAGTTGCTTGATGTATCGATGATGTATACTAACTTTCGTATTGAACAGTTGGATGGTTTCCGAGATATGGATCATTATCCATTTTGCATAAAATTAAAGATGGCCGCCAAGGTTTCCACCCAATCAGGTCCCAATTCAATAGGCTTCTGGTCCTTGACTAGGTAAATAAGCATACCAAATTTGGAATTCTTCAGTGGAACCGTTTTCCGTCTATCTCGCTCACGTACTGACGTACGAACAGACGGACGTTCAAGATGACAGTACCCCATGGCCAAAATTGGCCGAGGAGTAAAAATGAGTATTGAGATACAATGTAAAATCTTCATGGTTAGATGGACTGAAGCTATGCTGGGATGCATCCTCTCATCGCATCATATTGTTTCATGTACCTCCTCCCTAGTATATTACAGTTCTATTTGGTTATCTCCCCTGTCACCTTACAGCTTCAAAACTGTGATATGCAGAGCTCTTTCTGTAGATCAGGGGGAAATGCTTGCAACATTCCATGAATATTTCAGAAGTAGAATGGAAAGAAAACATTTCTGAATACAGAGAAATTATTACGTAAATGATTTGACCACCACTGGATTTTAGAAACTTACTATAAAAAGATAATGCAGAGGGTCTTGAGGGGTAAGCTTAAATGGCGAAAATTCCAAACTGTAACTCAACATACATATTTCATGAAAATGTAAATGAATACAGGCAAAGTGAAATATCCCATTGTTTCTACAATGAATTACACTTATACTGGCATTATTTAATACTAAATTACTGCCCAAACACGCTTTCTAATGAGAATGAGTTAGTCCCACAAAATCACTCAACATGCGCCTCTCAAAATCTGTGGTTTAGCAGACGACATATTTTGAGAACGAATGTAGTGCCACTGGAAAATGAACGAAAACACGCATAAAATTAGATAAATGGAAATGTAACTTAAACATATCAGACCTGCAACTATTCGCGAACATTAAAAACACAGAAACCTGGACATTCTAAAGAAGGAAGTTTCAGACCTCTTTCTTGTCGTGTAAGAACTCTATCTTTTGCTGTGTTAGCAAGACACAGAGCTGCAGCTCAATTTTTTCTGACTACAAGACAGGACCATTAGTCCCTACGGGCCTACATCGCCCCGTGAAAATCAGGGGACTGATGTTTTGTTTTTTTCCCAAAATAAGCTACAAATAACTGGTTTGGCACCCCTATCCCCACAACTGGTGGGACATCCCAGCTCTTAGAAATGATCAGGATATCACAGTTTTTTCTCAGACATGCAGTGATTATAAGATTTCCTCACCTCCAGGTGTAACTTCCTTTCCTTGTAGGAGAGGACAACTGGTCTTCACATGAGGTCCACAAGCCAATCTTAATCCATTATCCTGTTACTAATTTATGCAATGAGTGGGGTCCAGTATTTGGCTGTTCCTATAGATCATTGAAATACAAACACAATTATTTATATTAGATAAAACTCAATCAGGGCAGTATACATTCTGTAGCAAATTATTGTTACTGCATGAACTGGTTAGGGATACTACCAAAATGGGAAACCCCACAGAGTTAATCCGGTTTAATCGATGATAACATGAACATTTGACGGAATATTCGACCTAAATATATGGAAAAACAAATTGAGCTAATTTTTTTGCAATGTGCCTACCTACCCTAACAAAATATGTCATAAAATTTTGGAGTGAATAAAAGAAAAATGCTACCTATATTACATATTTTTAAAATGCATGTAACAGTAAACACACATATTATTTTGCTTGGCCTTACCTATAATCTCGCTCACGTACTGACGTACGAACAGCCGGACGTTCAAGACGACAATACCCCATGGCCAAAATTGGCCGAGGGGTAAAAATGAGTATTAAGATACAATGTAAAATCCTCATGGTTAGATGGACTGAAGCTATGCTGGGATGCATCCTCTCATGGCATCATAATGTTTCATGTACCTCCTCCCTAGTATATTACAGTTCTATTTGGTTATCTCCCCTGTCACCTTGCAGCTTCAAAACTGTGATATGCAGAGCTCTTTCTGTAGATCAGGGGGAAATGCTTGCAACATTCCATGAATATTTCAGAAGTAGAATGGAAAGAAAACATTTCTGAATACAGGGAAATTATTACGTAAATTATTTGACGACCACTGGATTTTAGAAACTTACTATAAAAAGATAATGCAGAGGGTCTTGAGGGGTAAGCTTAAATGGCGAAAATTCCAAACTGTAACTCAACATACATATTTCATGAAAATGTAAATGAATACAGAATACATGAATACGGTCTTAATTAACCAAATTAAATTAACCAAATTTAACAGGGCATCTCATTTCCTTGATGCCATGGGCCTAGTATATACAATTTGGATGAACGACGTCATGAATCCTCACCCCAATTAGGCTGAATTTCCATATTATGGCACCACAATGTTGGGACCGTGGCAGCATGAAATGACACCCCGTCAGCGAGCCGGCTAACTCGGCTGAGCCAATCAAAAATTCTTTGTCATCAATGTTCCCTTCAAAGCACTATGAAGCGTTCTCGGGATTGGTTAACATGCGAGTTACTGCAAGCCTGTTAGATCGTATAAGCGACAGTATCCAAATGGGGAGCAGATAGGATTTAATTTTAATTAGATTGTCAAAAATTACCTCGAAATTTGAGGAAAGTCTTCAGACGGCTCGTTTGAGGAGTTGGTGGCAAGGCAATATCTACTAATCATACATTTATTTTAAATATATATATATATATTCTGGTGATTAAATGTTGTATCAATTCTTTATTGTGGTTAGAACTATATCATATACATATGCTTATACAACCACAACACTACGATAAACCGTGATGAAAAAGTCATATTTTCACTCTAAGTAGCTTAAGTGTAATGTTTTCTAGACAAACAGATTACTTTTGAGTTCTGGTAACATCAAAGAAGAAAACGTCGCATGTACGAGTCCAAGAGATCTTTAATCTTGCACACAACAGCTATTTAAAATACCTCGATTCTCCCATCTCCGCAATGCTGTAGCGTGCCACGTGGCTTTGTTTACTGTACTGTCTCACCCCTGGCAGTGTGGGGATTTAACTTTTCAGATAACCTCGTCTAGATTTACATGTAACTGAAGCAAGAAGGCGTATCCTGTTCAATACGTTTACTGGGGAAACCTCTGTGACGGAGGTAAATGACTGAAGCAAAATAAAAATACAGGTTTGAGAGGAATGACCAACATTGACTGATGAAATGTAAACAAAGGATAACAATAATCTGTTTTAGACATGAATGATTTAACCACGACTCTTTAACTGAATAAAGTTTACGGCAATGTGAAAATAAACCTCATCCAAGTCATTAATCTTACTCTTGGTTCATAGCACAGACGTGAATTTAACATGTCTAGCATAGTTTTCATTTAACATTGGTGTCGTTGTTGTAACGCTAACACGTGTCTGAACAGACAGACTGAATATAACAATCGTTTGATTGATTTACAAGAGAACATACATTTACCGGTCAACATGAAACAAAATACTTTTAACTTACACCGTGGTTTGCTGTAGTTGATCAAAAACATAATACTTAGAGCGTAAATTACTTGTAAACTTGTCAAGTTGTGAGACGTGTGGACCTGTTCTGAACACACGAATCTAACTCCAAACGCGCAAGAGCTCCGAAGAAAACTGGCGAAGAAATGAGCCCGCCAGGCAGCACGTTTACGTTCCACTCGAAAGTAGGTCGCTCAGCCGCGGAACCCTGGAGTCGTGTATTGTAAAAAAAAAATGATCATATTCATTTTAATATGGGTAAAATTACAAATTATATCAATTTACAGTAAAATGAAACTGATATATTACAGAAATTTTGTAGAGGTAAATATATTTTAGGAAACCAATATTAATTTGGATATAGTTGTTCATAAAGGTGATGATCTTGTCTGATCACTCATCTGTCATCACTCTAAAAAGGTGATGAGATTTCATCGCATTTGTAGGGTGATGACCAAGGATGGCCACTCGTCGTTCATCACCCTAAAAGGGTGATGACTGGATCTCATCACCCTTTTATGGTGATGGCCTGGTTTCATCACCTTTCTAGGGTGATGGATTTTGTCGTCAACTTTTCTCATCACCCTAAAAGGGTGATGACCAGACCCCATCACCTTTTTTCTGACTGTGTGGGGTGGCGGATCCGTCTTACTGAAACTGGCCCAAAATCTTTACCGTTTTAAGAAAACAGAGTTCACAGTCTGCCTGCATGATCCCCACATTTATCTCGCACTATATGTGCGAATAAAATATCGCTCCACTTCAACCCCACTATCGTCTTAGGCTATGCACGGAAGAATGCTTGCCCAACAAAATCCCCACGTTTATTTTAAGCTATGAAAACGGCGAGCATTTTGCCCTACATCATCCCCACACCGGACTTAAACTTTCAGCACAGCCCGGCACATTCCCTACATTGGACTTTGTCTACGAGCGCTGGAAATATCCACCCCACCTAATCCCTACAAACAACTCAGTCGATTAACTCCGAAGTTCATTTTCCCCACACCAACCCCACGTTACACTTTGAATATGTAGCAGATAAAGGTATGCCCTACATCATCCCCACGCGGACTTTGAATTCTCAGAACTGTCGCCCATTCACCCGTCATAATCCCCACATCCGCCCTACATAATCCCCATATTTATGCTAAATTTGGATAACGGTGGACAGCTGCCCCACACAAACCCTACGTTATCCCCACGAGGAAAGATCCAAACCACGCTTCGCCCCACACGAACCCCACGCGCCCACCAATACCCCACACTTTCCCTACGCAATCCCCACGTTTATGTTTGTAAGGGATCTCATGGTGGTTTAGATGATCTTTCTTGAGACGCTATGGCAATTGGTGAGATAAGTTTGGACTATTTAGGAAGCTCTCAAAAACTGGCGGTACAAAACAGCAGTGATTCCGATTTGGCAACGGAGAGGCCTATCGGGAAGGCTTGCGTATGTTGCGCAACACCCTGTATAGAGACCCTCTCATATATTTCCACTGTTTTAACGAGTCCGCCAATGTGTGTGCCGATATCAATGGCGCATTCCCTAACCTTTATATTGGATTTTCGCTAACTAGTAATTTTGGACGGACGGTAAATGGAAGTTGGTCAGATCATCCGCACTGTCCACTGGAGCGAATTCTAGTGGAGAGTAGCCCATATATACGGCCTCCATCGTGTATGGCTGACCATCTAAACTTTCTCAATGACCCCAACACACTCGCTGTCGCCATGGCTGGCCACAGAGTACCCATACTCCGGAACATACCACATCGTCACCTGTAGAGTACAGTCTTAGCTTCATTTTATCAGCTGCTACTGCTTGGATAAGTTACATGTGAGCGACAGATAACGATTGGGAAGTGTCGTCAAACTTGGAAGATAGCCGAGCAAGTGACGCGTGTGTATGGTTGAGAAGGGAGGGGTCGTGGAGTATTTATATTTATATAATTTACATTATATTTTCTCATTATTTCTTCATTTTGTGATGCTTTGTTTCTTTAATACGGGGTGCCATAGCGAGGGTTTCGCCAAGTGATATAGATTGAATTGTCTCTTGCCACACAAAGGTCTCTCCGATGACTACTAACACTGACCACTCGCTTTCTGTGGGAGAATGCTTGCCTAGAATGTTCTTTTATGGAAACCAAGGTTGACAGTCGCTGATGGAACGGCCCCGTTCAGCATACTCGCGTACAGCATGCCTACACTGATGAAATGCCTTTCGTTAAAATTCGTCAAAAGTTCATGAAATTTATTTATCTATGTCTTGAAACGCATATGCCTGCCATACTGTGCAAAGCTGTCAATATTTGCTCCCAAAATCTATTAACTCATGAGAACTGGCATACCTCGTTAATCGATAGCACATCGGATATGCTTTGACTGAAAATAATATCGCACAATTATTGTTGAGTACTATGCTATGAAAACGCTATGAATTCGATCGTATTTAAAGTAAAATGTCATTAATATCATGTATTTGTTTGCATTCTAGAAATATCCAACGGTGACGTGCTTATCGCAAAGAGTCCCTTCATTCCATACGTCACCACAATCGACTGGGACATCATCGCCCCGAAAGCTCAAGTGTCTCTCTGGAATTTCCCCAGAAGACGTAAGTATAACGAAAGCAAACCTGTCCATTGAATAACGGCTTTACTGAAACGAATAATCAGGTTATCTGGATATAATGTATTTACTGGCTGACCTGTTTAACCCTAACAAGTCTTGAGGGGACCATAATGCCCCCCCCCCCCACTCTACCAAAACTCTCTGTTCTATCTTCTCAACGACACAAAAGTGAAAGCTAACCCTCCTTTTTAGAAAGGTGAGTTGTCTCACCTTTATTATGCTATCTAGAAAATTTCTGATTTTAGGGTTGTCCGAAGTACACGTATAAAAATAGCTCCAAACTGTTTATTCTTTCGCAGACCAGAATAGTTATCCTTCAGTGGTTGACAGGCTTTGTAGGCCTATATGTAGTCACTTAGCATGTACTTGATCCCTTACCTGTATTAAATAATACTCTGTTAATTGTTTTCCTTCAAGATATCAGATTAATACGCACTAGAGTATGGAAGCCTGCTACGGTCACTCTTCCAAACATTGACCTCAGCTTGGAGAAATACAGTTCAGGAGGCAACATGTACATGTGTAAATAGCTGCCCTACCATAGCTCTGGGGGCTGTACATATGCTGGGTCTAGTTTCTGATCAATGGTCAAGCTAAAACTAGGTCATCACAGGGACTGGTGTTAGATATATAGGTGCATGTATGTAGTGAAAATAATGAATCAATTGAAGTTAAACTTAGAAATAATACTATCTGACATGTCTGAGAACTGAAATATTCTGAGATGGATGTCTTGCCACTTATTGTTTCATGCACTCATGTGTTCTAATACTTTCATTCAGTGCCAGTACTGGGTGTACATGTATGTATAATAGTATTACCACTACATACGGATCAGTTTGGTATTATGGCCAGTTTTTCATGTGTTTTTTGGGGGCTTTTTCAAACAAATAGATACTATTTTGAATTGAAACTCTGGAAAAGAAATCTGCTACTCAGGAAGCAGCTATTCTTTTGAGTTTTACTATCTCCACTATTGCAGCCAGTCAATCGATAGTCTCTGAAAATGATACTCGGGTATCACAATCAGTTAAAAACTATTTTTCCTGTTAGCCATAAATTATAAAACACTAATTTACAAATGGAAGTACAGTGCAATAAAATCTAGATTATGCAAAGAGAAGTTCACTTGCAATGGATGTTATCTGTCCCAACCCTCAATCAAGCCACAACTTTTATCTTCTGAACCACCTTTCTATATATGCCCATGGGCCTAGTTAGATTATCATATTGGAGTCATTTGAGCCTATTTGCATAACCCACCGAGTAGAGGATCATGGGTAATTAAAGATGGCGGCTATATGGGGTAAAAGAAAAGTGATATTTTCGTCATGTTTCTTTAAATTTCCTGCTTTTCTTAGCGTAAAATTAGGTAAAAATACTTTATTTCAAATTAGACTATTATTTACTAATTTATCATTCAGTTTTTGCAAACAAAACCACATAAATAAAAATTTAGAAAAATCTGAAGGAAAAATCGAGCCGATGTTTCTTTAAATTTCCTGCTTTTCTTAGCGTAAAATTAGGTAAAAATATTTTATTTCAAATCAGACTATTATTTACTAATTTATCATGCAGTTTTTGCAGAAAATAACACATAAATAAAAATTTCGAAAAATCTGAAGAAAAAATCGACCCAAAAATGTTTGTTTTGAAGATGACGTCACTGTGGCGTAATCAAAGCAGCCACATTAGATGTAATTACATTTTCTGGTAGAGTTTGACCCAAGGGTATAGTGTGGTAAATTTCATCCCCCTAGCTCAAAGGCTAAGAAAAATATCTAGTGTGGGGGGGGGGAGGGAAATGAGCTGTGAGTGGACAGGTCCCAAAAATCCCAGGCCAGATAGGGTTAAGATGTTTGTGTGTGTTTTTTTCACGTTGCAACGTCAGCCAGTAAGTACGTTATATACAGTGAACCAGCTTTACATTATTCATTTCAAATATTTCCACTTGGTTGACTGACAATCTATATTATTATTAACGACGTTATTATTTTACGTTCGTATATTATCTTGCATGTCATCTTGGACAGTAAGTGGTGAGTGGGGCAGGCTTCTATGCTGTTGGAATTACTCATCTTTTATTACTTTTTATGATCTGAATTCGCTTTATTCCGGTCCAATTGCATATCATGTTTGTGCACATGTCACGCGCACTTTAGGAGATTAACTGAGTTTTTTCATTCCTCGACTAGAACAGCAATATATCGATTGGGATATTCCTTTAACGACATCACTAGTGCAAGTTTATTCCAAACTGACTATCGGTACGCGGACAAATTAACTGTTCGCCCTTCAATTGTTCGGATGAAATGACAGATATCGACTCACATCAAAGGGATTTCATGGATATTCGCATGTGCGTTTGAGCTGTAACTATCAAGACCTGATGTATGACACATGAATTGAATTGAATTTTTATTCACCAATCAAATGAATATGTATATACAAAAAATATGGTATCAATTATTACAAAATATGAGCAAACAATATAATCTACATGTATTCTGGAATTATATTACACTGAAGAATACTTTGTCAGTAGTTCTGAAGCGACGGTAGAAACAGTGTTTTCCAGTCGTCGTTGAAAATTGCGGACTGCTTTTCTCTCCTTTTTTCAGGCAAGTGCTACAGAAAATCATTTTTAATCCATCTTTCGGTGTATCACTTTGTCGGGTACAAATGCACTAATACAAGCGTTAAATGCGACCATCATATGCCAGCAATCGTCCAGCAATATTCGCGTCTAAAATCGGAAATCCTAATTCACATGACCATATTAGCCGCAAACTCCTCGCAGCATGGCATAAATTATATATCTAAACACAACCTGGTTTCGTGTACGAGAGAAGCGGATAACAGTTTTCAATGCTGGCGACAAGACACCATGATGTTTTTAGCATCCATTCCGTGTAAACGTGATAAATTATCTGTATTCTGTTTTGAAAATTGATTTGCAAGCAAAAGTAATAGGGCACCTTGCTTGTTTTGCCGTGGTTCCTCTCTGACCATACACATCATCCTGTTATTTTTGACAGACAGACACAAAAATAATGCTAGATAATGAATTATGACATTCTCACTGAATTAAAATAACTCACAATTACATTCAAAAATCAGTCCTTGAAGTATTCCTACAGCGTTGGTCCACATGATACTATCACAGGAAAAGGAAACCACACGTCACTGAACCAGATCCAACGATTTAATCGCTTTCGCAAAATTTCGTGTCGATCACTCCGCTAATTTTGACGCTTCCAGAAACATTTCGCCGCTGAACTGTCTTATCGAATCAGATATTAACCCTACCGCCTACCGCAGTCTGGGAGTGGGGACGGAAAGTGCCCTACCCCCGCCTATATATTTTTGCTATCGCTAAGGCTAGAAGACTGAAACTTACAACACTATATCATTGAGTATAATCATACTAATAATCATATGTACCTTCTTGTCCTGCCTTGATTTGGGACTCATCAAAATTTGCATTATTGAAAGATCCGCTTTGTCAATCGACTACATGTACGTTTCTGTCTAACCCCACTTGTCACACGATTATATTCCTCACGCCTTTTTGACGCTCGTTCAAATGTACATTTCTTTTAACGCCGTTTTGATACTCGACTACATTTACATTTCATCCTAACATAACAATGGCACTCGATTGACCTTGTTTTAAAAAACCGCAACATGTGGATTATCCCTTAACCCCGCTTGGGAAACCGACTACATGCACATACCCACTCGCTTTGACGATCGACTACATGCACATTCCTCTCTAACTCCGCTTTGACAATCGACAGATGTACATTTCTAATTATGCCAGCTTTCACACTCGATTACATGTACATGTTGACAGAGAAAACCTATTGATTAAAAGACTGTATTACCTGAAATGAACATGCACTTGACAGTAAATTAGCATACCGTCACGAAATAGCAAGCGTCAGATCCGACATTCAATATTCAGCCGCCGTCATTAAAAGAATTTCAGCGTTAATAATCGAATGACCTATTTCGCAATGACAGTCAGCACCTATTTCAAGTGTGTATGAAGTGAAAGTAATAAAAACCTAAGATGGTTTCCTGCAAGAGAGAAGCGGTCAAGTCCCATCAATAGGCTAAACATAGATTTCTCTCTAACTCCGTTTCCACATTACTCGGCTACATACACATTTTTCCTATTGTTTCATGGAGATTAATAATTACATATAAATTTCTCCTCAGTCCTGCTTTGACACCCACATACATGTACAATAGTCATACATCCGCATTTAAAATCGTATGCATATACATTCACAACTCTCTTCCGCATTCGTACAGAATAGTGAATAATTACAACAAATATAAGGGAAGTGGGAAGAGGTATTGCGAAAATCAGTCAGCGAGCAAAGGATCATACCTAACCCTACGTCCTAACCTTGCTTTGACAATCGGCTATACGGACATTTTCCGTTAACTCTGCATTGACACA
Source organism: Hanleya hanleyi (assembly GCA_036873755.1). NCBI lineage: Eukaryota > Metazoa > Mollusca > Polyplacophora > Lepidopleurida > Hanleyidae > Hanleya > Hanleya hanleyi. The sequence continues at coordinate 92,823 of JAVTVY010026473.1, read as the reverse complement.
TCCCTACAGGCACATTCTTCCTTAACCACGCTTTGGCAGCTAGCTACATGAGCATTTCTATCTAAATATGCTTTGACAATTGACAAGCGATTGTATGAATCCCCATTCCACCACCATCCCGCTTTGGCTATCGTCTATATGTACATTTGACAATAATCCCATTTCGGTACGCGACTACTTATACATTTCCCCTAAAACCGATTTGACACTCAACTAAATGTAAATTCTACCCTAACCCCTCTTCCACGCTCGATTACATGTATGTTCCTCCCTAACTCGCCTTAGCTACATATATCTTTAAATTGACTGCATTTGATCCAAATATTTATTCAGTTAATTTTCACAGAATGTCATGTTGCCGCGTAATGGGATGTAGGTATAACAAAAGTGTGAAATAGGAGATATTAGCACAAACTGTGATTAGTCGCGATTTAGAATTTGCATCACTGGAAATTGTTGTTATAGTCAAGCGGCTAAACCTCACCGAAATAATATACATTATGTCCCAAATTCGGATCTGTTGCTGAGAAATGTCGCTGAAGAAAACGTATTTTTGCTATCTCTTCCGGACCGGACATAATTGTCCTCGAGACTCTCAATTCATCGCCTGATTGGCTTTTAACTGAAAACGTAAAATATTTAACATATTTCCGGGGTGGTTCCTGACTATGATTGTAGTCCCCTATAGTTATGTGTATTTTCTGTCATAACTATCTCTCTAACTTTTATTTCAAAGACCAAACTCATTCTGTTCAATAGTAATGTATATTTTGAAATTATTACATATCTATCCCCCATCCATCAACTTAGATATCAAGACATATCGCTTACAGATTTACAATAGTCAGTACCGATTCAAAACAGGTATAACAGAAAAACACAACTGGTGTCTTGCAACAGCACAGCGGTCAGCAACGGTTTTCGATGATAGAATCAAGACAATACTTGTCTTTGACAAGTATCCTTCATCCTAACGAATTATCAAGTCGCTACCAAGAGTATAATGCATCTTCAATGAGAGATAAAACACATGGCTTTCAAACGAACCCAAGCCCTGTGCTTTGGGGGCGCGATGCAAATTAGTTCTAAATGACACTAATATGAGTTATGATTAAACTTCAGCGCCAACATGCCATCCAGCGTGTGCAATGGGTGGAAGTGCCCGTTGTTGGGGACCGAGGAGTGACGATTGTCAAGCAGGTATTGCATTATTTCCGTTATTTTGGGATTACTCTCTTTTAGTGTAGCACAATTTCTAGCGCTGAAAATTGGTCGAGCAATATCGAACATACAGTACCCCTCTGATGATCGTAATGACATTGCTTCCATAACTTCAAACATAAGAAAATGTGTTCAGTTATTGAAGCTGGTATTCTCTATCATTTGTAACATTTTTGTGTTGTTGTTGTTGTTGTTTGCTTTATTTTGTAAATACGACTCTAGCTTTGAAATACTTGACCATGTAGATGGGCGTGTTTGATGTTCTCTACTCGGTCATGATTATTCCCCTTTACATTTTATCGACAAGTTTTTCCTGTAAATCCAGTCGAAGATTGTACAGCTGCTGGTAGATCTCTGTCGGTGCATGTCATTTTAATGATTCTGCATTAATGCGTGATTCAGCGATACGCAATGGCTGGGACTTCTAGTTATGTGGGGGTGACAGGTCTGTAGTGGTTCACCATTTATCATTGGGAGCAAAGCTTTGAATCCAATTAATTGTTTCATATATGCTAAGTGTATGCCTACATTTAGATATGATATGCTTACTATCATTCGGGAAACGATTGGGAATGAAAATACTAACCTGGCGTTTGTCAGTGATAGTCACTCACCCAACATCGTTCCGCTGTTTGGAAAAGACACCCGTAAGTTCAACTGATCAATGTTGTGAGCTGTTGTTGCTGATAACTTTTAGCGTCCCTCATCTCAGCATGCAGTTTTCTAAAAGTGTGTCTGCGGATTCATTGGAGTTCTGTATAAACGGTGAGATCTCCAGAATGAGGGAGTATTGGGCATTGAGAGTTGAAAGATAGAACCAATTTGAAACAGAACAAGGAATATTTTATTACCATTGCACTGCCAAAAATAGGGTACTTGAATAGGTTTTTTTACCTCAATTCTAGATAAATTACCTTAAAACAAGAAATGTTTTCTTAGTTTGTCCCATTTTGCCAGATTTATCTTATTTTAAGAAAAATTATCTTAAATAGGATTTAATTTTACTAGATATATCTTGTTATAAGAAAAGTTATCTTAAATAAGATTTATTTTTACCAGATGTATGGTGTGATAAGAAAAGTTATCTTAGCTAAGATGTCTTTTCTGTGATTTGTCTCCTCAAAATGTAAGATCGTGAATCGAATGGAAACGGATCGCTACACTAATAGTATGAACATGTGGTTTCCTGAAAGAAATTGTTCATTGTCAATTTGTAAGAGTTACTGTTACAACTTGCCTGAGATATACGTGAAATTATATCTTCTACTTGAGTGAGGAACATATTTTTGTAATTTAGTATTTTTATCTGCAAATCCACCTTCACGTGCGGTTATGGTTTTCATATGGGTTCATGTATTTGCCTCCATTCTCAACTGAAATCTTCTGTGCTTCCACAATTCTCGCGAATTATGTTGGTATCCAGGAACATTATTGAGAAAACTCAACTGAGCCTCTCAGTGGATCGTTCTACAGATGAATGAGAGTAGTATGTTGCTCAATGTGTTCAATGAACTGAGCGAAAACGTCGAAAATGAGATTTGCTTTCTTTGGGAGTGGATTTACAGATATAACAACAACAACAAATTGGGAAACAAACTAGATCCTAGGGGCTTCATGAAAAGTGCGAGTGCACATGAAAGTGCATGGTGAAAGTGCGGATCTCCAGGTCTGTTTCGTCGTTTTCGTCTACCTGAACACAGGCAATTAGAAAGTAAGTTTAAGACTGTTACATTGGTTTCAAAGCAAACGCGAAAAAATATATGTATAAAAAGCAAAGATACAAGCTCGACCTCCCATGTGCACAGCAATGTAGAAATGTATTTCCAACAAAAGCTTTCCCATGTCGAAGAGATATAAGAAAGCAAAACATTTTTATATACATTAGCTAATCAAATCATTTAATATTTACAATATAATGGGGGAAAAAAATGAAAATGTGTTCTCCAGAAGTATTTTGGGGTTGAATAAGCTTATTCATTATATATGTCAGATAGGCATTGAAACCAAAGTCATTGCATCAAACCAGTGACTGCAGTCTTTTCAGGAAACCTGTCTTTGTAATTTAAGTTGGTGGCAGGTTGCCTCTGGCAATTTTGACTGGCAGAAACTTTTCAGGCTTCGAGTATTTGCATAAAACATCGGATCTGGATTCTACATGGTTTGTAGTGTATTGATTCCTCCAGTGTTTCCTAGTTCTTTCCTTCTGCTTTGGAAGAATATTCGTATATGAACTTGGGTGTATGCTTTAGCTTGCAAGACCTTGTCTGCGACTAAACATTGGGACTTTCTCCACCACAAGCACCTGATGAGCACCAAGGCTGGACAATTCTATTTGAACAGTTTAGGTGTTTTTACTATCAAGAGTGCAATATTTGTAATGTCTATGGAGAATTGAAGATGATATATTTTCTAAATTTGAGAAGTATCCATCATATCTTTGGTGTTTGGCTATTTTGCATATTTTTAATTATATCAGTCGCTTGTCATATCATACAACTTTGACATGGGCGAGAAATGTTGTGCAAATATATTTTAGTATTACTGCTATAAATGGAAAGAAATACTTGTCAAGGAGAGGTTTTAAGGATGAATGCCAGAACAAAGGCCTTAAAATATTTAAAATATATTCTTTATTTATCTGTTTTACATATATGACTTACTTTTGCTCTTCAATTTTGAAGTGTCACTATTAATATTATCAGTATCAAAATTTTTAGTTGTTTTATTGATCCTGTTGGGAATTGCGGCGTGGCTGAAATTATTGGGATACCTCTTCTACATGCATAAACTTTTGCATCTAATATGTGCAGACTATTCACTACATGCATCATTTGAATAAAATTTCCCCATCTTCAAAATAGTTTTTTGTCATTTAATTTGATTAAATGTTGTTTAGCATGTTTTTCTTAATTAAGTAAATGTTGCTAGCTCAAGATCCTTTTGTTGAATTTACAATGTAAGATAATTTATCTTGAAGACTGTATACATGTTTTCTTGAGTAAGAATATTTAACTCAACAGCCTTGAGAAATATTTTCTTATCCAAGTTAACAGCTTTGAGAAATATTTTCTTATCCAAGTGGTCAGTTTTTCTTGAACAAGTTAATTATCTGGAATAAGTTTAATATTCTTACCCCACTCCAAAAATATCTTACTTTAGATTTCCTAGCAAGATAAATTATCTTCCTGAAGAAAAAATAAGATTTTTTTTCTTAAATGAGTAAAAAGCGCCAAGATAATTTTTCTCAATTAAGATCTTCGAATAAGATTTGTGAATCTTGAGTAAGATAAATAAACTTATAATTTTCTTATCCAAGTAAATATCCATAAGTAAATTATTCTTACCCCACTCCATGATAATTTATCTTATTTCAAGATGATTTTTTCTTAAAATAAGTTTTTTTTTTCTCGTTTTAAGTACCCTATTTTTGGCAGTGTGGATGTTTTATTTCGTAGGCAACTCGAATAATGCGCAATTTCTTTTTTAAAGAAAAATCCATGCGATGAAATATTTAGCGGAGTGATCTCTGATGAGGGCGATAACCAGGAAACAGCCTAGACATTCGACCCAACTGTCCAAGTTAATACAATTACAAACCATCCTCACTGCTAGTACAAATAGTTTGTTATTGGAGGGGAGGAGATTAAAGTTGAATGGGTATTGTAAGGGATCATAAAAAACTCATTTTGCTTTATTTGTACTCAGTGATCCCTGTCATGGACAATCTGTACTGCCACCCGAGTTGTCCAGGAAGATGCTACAAATCGATCGAGAGAACAGGATGTTGTCTTTCGGTGTGTGCAGGCGGTTGTTGGGGACCCCTGGAAACCCATTGCTTGGTACGTACCGGTAATACGAATTCTGTACGACTGCTGCTTTTTGTGCTATACATTAATGTGTTACCGGTGTGAATGTAATATCCAGTGAAATTGCCTGGCTGCAGACTGTACAGAGCCTACTTCGGTTGACGTGACATACCTGTTCGTAAAAAATCGAAATTCTGGTCAAATTCAGACAAAGACATTAACTTGGTTTATTGAGCTTATTTTCACGTACAAAAAAAAAGTAGGACATAGCTCGTGATAGATTCATTGCGGAATTTCTAGTTTCAACAGATTGTATTTCTAACAGATTTTCGCCCTGTGGTATACTGCTGTCAATCATGATAAAATATTAGAATGATTTTACTCGCATTTTTGTTTCTCAGGCCTGCAAATATAACCGCTATCTGGACCAGTGTGTGCTAGATTGTCCGGTTGACACTTACCGATACGCAGGCAACTGTGGGCCGATCTGAGATCTGCGACAAGGCCATCAGATTGTTTTCCCAATGAGGAGTGCGTGCGCTATGCCTTGAAACAGGCCAAGGGGAAAGGAGATCTCCAAGGACGTATATCAGCACAGATAAGCATTCGTTATGATGTGCACGCAAGAGCGGCACCATTGACGAGGTCATTAATATAAATTGACATCATCCACAGCGACAGCGAAGCTGCACACCATCCATATCCAATGTGATATCGTTGAAGCATATCCTGCAGTTGGCTAGACCAGTTTTCCAATAAATTTGCCTCGATCTGCTTCTTCTCGTAACTGACCTCATTCAAGTTGTCCTCTGTGTGCTCCGGCTTGTTATGATCTAATTATCTCTCGCTTGAGCTGCATCTATGCATCAACATCGTATATCTGGAGGCAGTGATGATATTGTTCCTCCAGTCAATGATAAGTCATTCTGTCATCATAATGTTTAACAGTTTGTTACTTTAACATTGATGCGAAACTCAATAGACTGAATAAACGACGATGAATACTCATGCAAACGACCGAGTTTTTCATAGACAAATTATTCTAAATACTCACGGAAATATTGCCAAATGTACACTGACAAAGAATAGTAAATATTACACAGTAAACAATATGTTCTGACATTTTTCTTAAAAATTCTGACCTAAGTAACTACACAAAATAAATGCATTGAACAACATTTGGGTCCCCTTAAATATTGGAAAAAATAAAATGTTCTTCAAATAGGTTAAAACGTATTTTGCTTTCCTCGTCCAAGAAAATTTAAGGATGGGAGATTCATAAGAAATATAATCTTGATTTTCCCTATATTTCTTTAAAAACTTTAGAAATGTTTCCCATCCCTAATTTTTCTTGAGTGAAAAGCAGCATTTCTACAACCAAAATTGTGTTCAATATATTTATTATAAAATTTACTGTTTTAATAAAGACAAAATGTAAATTATTGTGTAAGAAACTAAAGAAATCCAGCAAAATATCTTTTACTGTGTCGCAACATGCTAATGTCGCTACATAACATTCTTGCCCAAATCTTCGCCTTTTTGTGCTGTATTTGAGGTAAAATGTTAGGAAATTAGAATGGGATATGGATAACCAATACTCTCACTGTCATCTATCCTAAATCTATACTTGTAGAGATACAAACTTATTCCGTTGTAAAAGCAAAGAATGTCCGGCTCCTATTTAATAACATACCTAGAAAACTTTGTTCATGAAACTCATGTAACACATACCTTCCTTCCTGAATAGAAATGCATATGCCGTAATTACAGATGCTAGGCTTGCATAGAGCCAAAGGTGACACGGACGTGTGTACTAAACAAGGCGTGTGTAAGTATACTGATAGACTGAATTTGCGGATTACCTGGAAGTTGGTGCTCTAGACAGGGTTTGTGTTATACAACAAAACAACCTATATATCCATTGACAAATCATCATTCCACTGCCGGAACGAATTTCACTGGAGATCATGAATTCGCGCGACCACCGAATTCGAAATTGAAAGCGACATTTGGCGAGACCGCGGTGCTTTTGAAGCCACAACCATCCTGCTGAAGGGGGAATTTGTACATCGGTGTCTCAAAACTGTCAGCAGACGACGATCGATATTTGAATCACCTGCCTCGCCAGCGCTCACGTATACCCACTGTTCGCCTTGACAAGCGGGTTATATCCCATGAAGGCCCACACTGCTAAAACTTTAAATAAAACTGAATTCCAACTGGATAATGAGCCTAAATTAAGGATGTCCGCTGGTGACTTTTGGCTTTGTTAGCCATTTTGCCTTTTTTTCCTGTTGCGTTATCTCCCTTTCCTACGTTGAAAGAAAGGGATTTCCTTTAAAAGCTTTCTTGCTAAGAAGTTTGCACTGCAGCATCCAATTTCAGAAATTTTGATAGACATTGTGATTATTTGCAAACAGTTAGAATATAAGAAAAAGTTGAATAATAATTAGATGAATTTTCATGAATATGCTTCAAAACTAGAGTTATTCCCTATGATTGCTGGATTATCAAATGGAGCATGTGTCAGTCCGTTACCCTACCTGGCCTGGGGGGGGGGACATTATGGCCCCCCTACCAAACTTTCTGCGCTATATCCGGAACGACAACAAATGGAGAGCTAATGGAGAGCTCCGTGACTTTATAGTTTATCATATTGGGGTCATTTTGAGCCTATTTGCATAACCCCCCAGCAGAGGATCATGGGAAAATCCAAGATGGCGACCACATGGGGTAGCAGAAAAGTGATGTTTTTGTCATATTTCTTCAAAATTTCTGCTTTTTCGCAATGAAAAGTGAGCAAAACTATTTTATTTCACATCACATTAATATTTACTAATTTATCATGCAGTTTTTGCGGAGAAATTGCAAAAATAAAAAATTCGGAAAATCTGACCGAAAAAGCGACCAAAAAATGCCGTTACTGTGACGTCATCAAAGCGGCCATCTTGGATTTTTTCACATTTTCTGGTAGAGCTTGACTCAAGGGTATGTAGTAATAAGTTTCAACTCCCTAGCTCAAGGGGTAAGAAAAATAATTAGCAGGCCTGAACAGGTAAAAAGCCCAGTCCAGATAGGGTTAATGTTGCACACCAATCTATATTTTTTCTTTGTTTTTCCTCACATTACACAATTATTAATGCAACAACACACATTATTCAAAAAGTTATTATTTACTTTTATTTACCAGCCGCGAATATCTTTAAGGCTACTATATTCGTACCCCTGTCAGGCTAACCCATTTCCCCACAGCGAGACAAGATAAAATATTAGCATTCATCCATACACAGCATAAGTTATTCTATAAAGAATTACAAGCGTCTGGTCCGTCATTCATAATTCAGCCGTCGTCCATTAGAGAATATCCGCGTCCATAATCCAAAGACCTATTCCATATTCCAAATAACAGTATTAGCACCAAATTCAAAAAGACAATCATAGTATACATAAACGTAGGTTTGTTTCCTGCAAAAGAGAAGCGGTCAACAATTTTCAATGATACCGACAAGACATCATGATGTTCCAAAAATATCAAATCCGTATCGCTGATCAGTATTCTTAATCCATAATATTCGTTGTAAAGTCGTCATCTAAAGAATGATGTATCTCAGTCACGCTTTGTTTGTGCCTGTTCGTATGAGTACCATGAGGATCTTGAAGTACATGGGTTCATACGGCCCCTAGCCCCGGGTTAAGCGGAATTAGACACAAGTTACGAAACGTAACGCCATAGATCTTGCACGCTACGCTCGTAGTTTTCTATCAGCGAGAAACTTTGAGTGGAGTCGCTTGGTGGTGTAGCCTTGTTTTATAAGTTTCTGCAACAATGTTTTGTGACGTTGGTTAAAATCGTCACATTTAACACCGGATCTATCAAATGCTACTAGGCGTGATATGTATACGCCATATGCAGGTTCCACTAGAATATTACTGTCCAGAAAGGGATAGTTTACGATGTCAAAATTGTAATCATCTCTTTTGTCATACAGTCGACGAGAGAGAAGGCCCGCTTAATTTTTATAGAGATATAGGTCTAAATTTGATGTTTCTGTAGGGTTATCTGTAGTTTCCTTCAAATCCAGTGAAGGTGGATATATATCCTTCACTGCGTCATTTATATAGCGATTATCCACAGCGAGAAGATCGTCTATATAGCATTTGGTGAATGAGAAGGAACGGGCTTTGAATGGATCGGTTCATAAGAGAACATATATAGGTCTGCCAATAGGCGTGCACAATTAGTAATAAAGACCAGCTTTATTTCAGGAGATGGCGATATGAAAAAAAATGTACAGACAGTACAACTGGTTACCCAGAAATATGAGATACTGTGGGCTGACAAAATGGTAAACATTAAACTAATAAAAATATAATGTAGAGATCTCCATGTGTAATATTCTGCATTATAGGATTGTGTTGGATAATTTAAGTGGAGATTATGCTCTATTCAATAACAGAAGCCTAAATTTGTACCCGTGCGCTGTCTTGTTCTCATGATGTACAGACATCCGTCTGTTTGTTCATCCCATTAGCAAGTTCTTTTGAGCGAATTTATTAAATCAATGGAACCACAGATTGTTAGAGTTACAGAGCTTGTTAGTGTGCCTCCCAGATTTATATATCTTTAGTACAGATGAAAAATGTGTCATTGATAGCTAATACAAATAAATTGCATTGCGTGGTAGATAGTTATTAAAGAATATAATATATATTCAGATTGTAAAAGGATGGAGGATTACGAAATGAAGACATTCTAGGGTAAATGAATTACTCCAGCTGAAAATACCACTGAACTAGTTATTATTACTATCTTTGTTAATTCTATACTTGTTAGCAGGGATGCGTCAATTGTCAGAAACTGCCTTTTTAGCCTGGAGGAGGGGGGCTGGGCGTCATGCCCCACCAACACCCCCTTGCTGCCAAAATTTTGCATATTCCTCCGAGCCGAGGATCATCGATCAATACAAATGGCAGACATGAAGATGACGTATAACACGTATAAAAGCACCCAAAGATATTTTATTTCACATCTAATTACATCTAAAATTATTACGTAGGACTTTCAGAGAAAATAGCATGATCAAATAATTCTAGAAATCTAACCAAGTAAAGGCAGCTTTCAGAATTTGACGTCCCTGTGACGTCATCATCCTGACCATCTTGGATTTATTTTTTACATTTCTTTGCAGCACCTGACCATAGTATTTATTTGGGAAGTTTCAGAACCCTAGACCAAGGAGAAGGTAAACTATTCCACCACCTTTCAGCCCTGTGCATGCATCCAATCTCTAAGGGCATGCAGGCCTAGTCCTACATGTATCTTGCTGTGATTTGCATATGACAGCCAATTGAGCTGCTTACATTGTGCCCCAAACATTGTCCAAGATTATCATGAAATCATGATCTATTTGCGTTTCGATAAAGATGGTATATTTCTAGCTACCATTTTTTTTCTTTGAATCTGCAATGAGAAGCAGTTAGAAAAGGATTCATATATGCATCAATGGCTGATCGTATCGACGTCATTTTGGGGGCCCATTTGCAAATTCTAGTGGGGGGAATGCAAAATGACGCAGTTAATGGGTTAGCAGGAGTTGGCGAGGTTTTGCCATTTTCGCAGAATTTTCGTTATTTTTCTTCTTCAAAGGACAGGAAAGTATTTTATTTCACCTCTAATAAACCTTCTTTAACACACCGAGCAATTTTTTTGCCAAATATCCCCAAGCAAAACAAACCTGTAAAAATAAGCTGACAAATGCTTCTTAGCGATGTGACGTATGGTAGCCTATCGGATTTATCACCATGTCTTATGCTCCAAAACTCATGCAAGATCATTATCAGGGAATGGTCTATTTGGCTTTTAGGAAAAGATGAATCTTTAGCTAACGGCAAACTTTTCTATGTATCTCTGACATGGTGTCAGACGAATGCTATCCTGTAGAGTCATATTAACTATCTGAAAAAAAACTGCCTGGGAGCACTAAACCAGCATAACATGTATAGCGCTGAAGTCTACTGCAAAGTGAGATTGACCTATTTTTGGGGGCCACACTGTCAAAGTTGTACCAAATTTGAATCATATAGCCATGTTTTCAAGATAATTATTCAGATTGCCATATAACAGGTATAATTTCTGATTCACTATGGTACTACATTAAACCGTCAATTTGGTCACCAATTGTGTGTTGCCATTCACTAACAGCTTCTTCATATTTTAATACCACTAAGGCCGAGGGGTTCTCAGTGTTTTGCACGGTTCATGTTTATAATGCAATCACCTTTCTTTTCTTTCAAGGTCAGCATTGCTGCTTCCCGCATTTCAAGGCCCTTGGCATTATCTTCATCTGCTTTCCTTTTTTGGCCAACCACAACTTCCTTCCTCTTATTTTCCTTCTCACTCACATCTCGGTAGTAGTCTGATAGATCCTGGCACAGTTGGCATAGTTCATCATACTCCTCCTCTGTTCCCGATCTGCCAAAGAAAATTACACAATATCAATATTATACTGAAGTGTATGGAAAATAAATTCATACAGCGATTTGGGGGGGGGGGGGGGGTATTCTGTGCTCAAATGTATGTCATTGTATGTAAATATAGGACGAGGAATGGGGAGTGAGGATTGAGTCACAAATGAAGTGATGTCAGAGTATGAATGTGAATTTTTAATGAGGATACAAATCATTTTGAGAATTCAGCCAATCCCCCCCCCCCGTCCACCTCTTCTGACCTTTTTCTATATTTACAATGATATATATGCATAGCATAAGGCCATCCATAATGTCTGTTTGAGGTAACGAGGTTCATTAACAGATGGGTAGGTAAGTAGGTTGATTGCCTTTTTTTTTCTTTCATTAGCTTTTGGCACGTGCCATTGTGACAAAGTTTTTTGAAAAGGAAGATTTAAATTTATTATTATGTTGGGCTATTACCCCATAGCCATGTATAGGTAGATTTTGTTGTATTGACAGACTGATGTGATGATTCAGAAAGTACTAAATGACAACAGTAAGGCCATCCACAATAATATTTGTGTTTCCTGTAACCAACTTTACAAAAATTGGACAGGTAGGTACACAGGAATTTTATTTTCTTTTGTTTTATTTTTGTCAATTTTTTTTACCTTTTTTCAAACAATTTCATGGAGTACTACAGGAACACATAGAAATAAAAAATATGTCTACCCAAACTTTGCTTTAACTGCAAAATATATGGATAGGTAGGGTTACTGGAAACAAAAATATTATTGTAGATGACCTAATTGTTGAAAAATTGGAGCAGACTCCACTAAAATCCTCATGGCAGTGAACTCTGTCAATGAACTTTTTATCACTTCTAAAACGATTTAAAAAAAATTATAATTAGACCCTTGAGTCATGGACCTTAGCTATGTGTCTGCATTTTGAGCCTTGTATAAATGTGAAATCTGATATACAACATATTACGGTACCAGACATAAGTGTCATCATTCAGAGTATACTACCGGGAGATGTTTTACGCAAATCTCCTGAATCTAGTAAGGGGAGCACAACTACTAGAAATCGATCTCACTGCATTACAAGCACTGACCTTTTCAATGCCTTCCTGTCTTCTGTATGGAAGTGTTTGATCAATAAATTAGTGTGGTCCTTCACAGATCTTCCTGTCACTGCTGGACGGCATGCTGGATCTGGAAAACTGGCAATAAAATTTCTGGTCACTTCTTCCCAGTCCTTTTTGGATACTGGTCGCATTGACGCAGTTTCTCTTAACAAGGTGACTTCGTCACTTCTCTTCCATTGAAAGACTTTCCTTTTACTGGGGAACATTTCAGCTACCTGATGGGTTATCCAGCTGCAAAGTGCAAAATACATCTGGTTACTAAAGCCTTGTCTGGTTATCTCACAATACATGATTTTATAAAGGTACTGGTAGTCCATAATTTCAAGCCCACTTCAAGTATAAGTCTAAACAAGAAATCCAAGGTTGATCAAATGGTACAAAAATGAGGTGATTGGGTGGGTGAGTGTGTGAACACCAGCTCATTACTGTTGTTAATTGGTCATGTTGATTTGCCACTATAATGACCAATTAACAATGGTAACGAGCCCCTGTGGGTGGGGGTAAAGGTAGGTGGAAGGGTGAGTGGCAATGAAAGTGGGGGAGGGGGTGGCAAGAATGGGGGCGAGTGGCAAGAAGGGGGAAAGAGTGGAAAGAAAGGTTGCGGGGGGGGGAGCATGTACAAAAAGTAAGACAGCCAAGTAATGGATGTTGTTTTACAAAAGAGTACTGCAGGGCTTGCTTTTCCACGGGACTTCGATTATCCGTCAGCAATCCTGCAAAATAATTCATGGGAATCCAACAGATTCCCATAAAATTTCTTTTATAAAGATGATAGCTTTGGATTCCTGAGGATTGCGAGAATCTGTTTGGATTCCCGTCAAATTTGATGAAAACCAAGGCCTGTACACCTGCGAGGTGTTTGTAAAACATTTCTTGAAGAAATCAAGCTCCACATAGCGGAGTGGGGGTCTTTGGGAAGCAGTGGGGCTGCGCCATTAATTGAGCACTTCTTTGAGTCGGCCATCCTCGATATTCATTTGTGCATCCATGACGATGTACAGATAAACGTCAATGTGCCGGGGTCGTCTGCTTCTTTTGCGATCTGGATGATGATGCCCTCGCTGGCATTCACCACTCGTCGGCCGCTCCCATGTAGTCCGTCATCGTCCGTGGCTCGCAGATCCAGCCATAGTGCATATTTTGTGGTCAGGAACTCCCCCAGGGAGACGTCTGCCAGATCCAGGTCTTTTGCGCCCATTGCAACCTCGGATTGACGTTTACTACCGGCTGCGAAGTCTTTCTTGGTCTCATCCCACAGCTGGTTCGCTCTCAGTCCTTGACTGTACAGCTGATTCGGCACCCCATCGATGCACACCTCTACCTTCGTGATGAGTGGATTATTGAAGTCCTCAGTGTCGCGATTCCAGGGGACAGGTTGTTCGAACAGCATGAGAATGCCCTTCATGCTGCGAGCGGGCACGTTCAGGTTGATGTTCCAGAGAGTGTCAGACTTGTTACGTGTCAGTTTGCGGTGGCGGAGCACCCTCTCGTAGAGGATGGCTAGGCGTCCTGCATACTGGGTTAGGATCAATCTAGCGAGATCATTCTGCGTGACCATTTCGAACTCTAGGCAGATGTTTTCAATATTGTAAGTGGCAGCTTCATCATCCTCTGCGACGATCACGCGACTATAATCGTTGAATGTCAGTTCGTACTCCAGACGATCACCAAGCGCACTTTGGTAGAAAGGCATGTGGCTGTCCAGCAACTCGAAGTCAAGCGGGACAAAGAAGCGGTTGCCGTATGCCCGTGCTACGGCTTTATCTGTTTTCTTGTTTTCAGCATTCGCGGCACCAACCCGAAGCTTTGTCGTGTTCTGGGTTCTGCCAGTATCTATACCCTGGTAGGCTGCATTATTGCGCTCTTTGGCTGTTTTCCACAGGTCGCGATAGCAGTAGTATACGTCGGAGTCGTCATTGCTCATAACCTCATTGCCGCTGATTTTGATTGTTGTCTTCTTTATGATTGCGCGGCCCAGATTCTGAACAACGGTTCGATTCACGTCGGATGATTTCAGTTCGATGTTGAAGGCGAGACGGGCGGTCCCCGGAACGATAACATCGTTCGCTCCGAGATTGGGAAAGCGCACCAGCTGTTAGTTCTGATCGATAGTGCTGGGGTTGTTTGTGATCACAACTGCCTGGCGAACCCCCTTGATCCCAAGTGGCTCACGAAGCCTGCGGTAGGGATTAAGCTTGCGACCATATTGTGAAGAAGCCATCTTATTGAAGTGATAAGCTGTGATAGTTCAATATGGCAGACTATGATGTTGATACCGGCCGTCTCGAAGAGACAGAAAGGAGGAGGGACGAGGAAACGGACGATGTCGATTTGTCAACAGGCGGCGTGGGTCCTTCGGACGCGCAAGCGCAGGAAAGTGAGCGCCCTATCTCTCTTCAACAAGAGTTAGTCCAGACAACTGTCGATGACTACTACAACTACCAGGCAGAGAAGGGGCTTACTCCTAACCTAGGTAGGGACTACTCGAAGTTTGAAGTCACGATTGACGGGAAGCTGCGCCGTGTGGCTTACCCCAACTTGGACTTAATTAACCTTCGTACAGGCCTCTCTCCCTGTCCACGGTAGCTGGGGGGCGTGGCGGTAGCAACGCGGTTCGGGATGAAGTAGGGTTTACAGACTGGCGCAGACAGTCATCGGCAAAGCTGCCCCCTCAGCCTGTGGTAGCTCTACAGACAGCGAGCGAAGAGCTTGGTGGGGCTGCAGCGGCGGTCGAAAGCGTTGAACTCCAGGACCTCGACGGAAGAGCCAAGGTAGCCACAGACGCTGTTCAGAAAATGGAAACGGCCTTCACGGACGCGCAAATCGATGAAGTCCTCGGTACCATGCGCGACCCCCCCTTTAAATCTCCGAGAGCTGCGTGGGCTTGACAAGGCCCTCCAGACCATTCGGGGTGAGCTCACCAACAACCTGGCCAAGCTGTCAGCATTGGATGACCGCATTGCTCTCGTGGAGGGAAAACTCAATGGAACTGACGCAGATGACGCAGACTCTCGAAGGCGCGTCGCGGAGCGTGTTCGAGAACTAAAGGATGAGCGGGCCGCCCGCCTTGAGGCTGCAACTGCCAGTCGGGGGGCTCTTCGCTCACAGATTAACCGAATCCGTGAGACGATAAACCGCGTCCTCAACGAAGATACTACCCTGGCTGAGCGACTTCGCACATTGTTCAGAGAGCAGGGGATAACCATTGTTAGCATCCTCACTGCGCTGGGCTTCATCGTGTCCACCCTAGTGCTTGCTTTGACGGGCGGGGGCATCCCGGCCCCAACGCCGACTCCTTCCAAGCCAGTCGTTCCGACGAGCGGGACTGTAAAAGAGTGGGTCAAGAAACACCTACACGCCCTCGGCCGAATCTTCGCAAAGCTTGCCGGAAAAGCCGCGGCGTCGCTGCCCGGCATAATTGGAAGCATTGTTTCCTGGCTTCTTAGCCTTATGTCGAAAACTGCTGGATGGCTTGCAGAGAATATGTGGTCCTTGGTTGTTGCGGCTGCGGGGCTGCTTTATGTGGTGACTCGCGACTGGCTAACGAAATAGCCAAATGGTCACCAGCCCAGCTACGATGCCACCGACGATGATTGCGGTCTTTTCGTCGTCGTGTTGACTAGCTGGGACCGTGGAGGCAGCGACATCTCGCGAGGAGTGAACCGGCGCGGTGGGAACGGCATGATCCAGCGTCGCGGTCTTGCCACTCGCCGTGGGAACGGCATGATCCAGCGTCGCGGTCTTGCCGCTCGCCGTGGGAACGGCATGATCCAGCGTCGCGGTCTTGCCACTCGCCGTGGGAACGGCATGATCCAGCGTCGCGGTCTTGCCACTCGCCGTGGGGACCACTCCTTTTTCTCCCGTATCTCCTTCTGTGTTTGGAGGAGCGACTGTTACGTTAACGTCCGCGTTCTCGCCAAGTTTTTGATTTTCTGTTGCAACTACGATCTCATTGTTGTAACCGGCGATAGGGCCTATGCGGAGCAACATGTCACTGGGGGCCATGTACAGACCGATTCCGAACACATAGTTAACTTTGGAGCCTGCATACTGCAGGACGTCTTGGTAGCGTGTTATCGCTGTTGAGAGGTCAACTGGAGAGGAGACCGCATCCTCGATGTTGGCGAGAAACTGCTTCTGCGCGTCAAATGCTGTGCCCTCTCCTAAGATTCGTGTGCGCGTCTGAGCCTGGGCGCCCAGGATGGCCCATACATACGTTCGAATGGAAACATTGACACGCTCGACGCCTGCATGTGTGAAGGCCTGCGATCTGTCCAGCATGAACGTTGTCCACCGATCCATCCCTGCGCAATGTAGTCAATGTGAAAGTGTTTTTTTCGGAAAGTAAACGAATGCCAGGTTGGGTCGTACGGCTTTGGAAGCCGCATGTAGCCTGCGTGTGTGGCATAGAAGTAAATCGTTCCTATGCCATTGTTTTCGCTCTGCTGCTGTCTCCAGCCGGTGTGCGGCGACACCCCAAACTCTGCACAGATGTGCTCATATGCTCTGCGGTCAAATGGATTGTTAAATGCCGCCCAGGCGTCGTCTTGTGGGAGCGGTGCCTGAATCTCTTTTAGGATCCGCCTGATCTGAAAGTAGACATGGAAGGTGTAGAGGGCCTGGGTGTGGCTAGCAGTTCGCGCGGTCCCTGCTCCAGCGGCTAGGTGGTCGCTCACAGACACGCCGCAGCCGGTCGTGGCGCACCACACGGCGAAATTCAGCTGATTCTGCTGGTCGCTTTTCACTTTAGGCAGACAGTATTTCACAAATATATTAGGAAACTGGGCCGCAAAGTCACCACTTGCTGTGTTCTCTAAGTTCACTAAGATATCTTGATGAGTGAATGTCGTCCCAGTAACACTTCGTGCAGTCGTAGACAACGTTCCAGCGGTGTACACCCCGCCCGCTTGGTAGGTGGCCTTTACATTGAAGCTAAAGGCGTGTCTATCCATGCGCAATCTTTGCTGGTTTAGCAATTCGTGTGGCCGGCTATGTATGTAACACTGAGCAACATTCAAAACGGCGCAACAATCGACCTCACGCATGCGCTCAAGAACCAAAACGGACAATACGAAGTAGCACTGCTCGAGCTCACTTTCTACCCACTATGAGAGAATGTCACAGCCGGAACTAGCTTCTCTGTCCGCGGAAAGCTTGTGGTTGTCCCTAGCGGTTATTACAATGTCTGTTCCCTTAATAAAGAGGTCTTCAAGCCACACGGGGCGGGCCTGGAGATAAACCATGCCACTGGTCGACTGAACTTGACGATCGACAATAGCATACAACTACTTGGCCTTGCGCGGCTTCTGGGGTTCTCAGATCCTGACAGTACCCTTACTGGGACAGTGCAGGGCGACAGCTTCCTCACACTAGCACCCCATAAAGAAGTGTTCGCTCACCTGGGTGAGGTGAGCAAATCACACAATCTAGTGGGGAAGGCAGTCGAGACGGCTGGCACCAGCACTGCGTACCCGTGTGTGGCCTACCCTTCCACTCTTCTGAGAGCTATATCTGTGACCGGTGAAGGAATAAACTGCGGAAAAAACATTTCTTTCCCTAATCCACAGTATAAGCCACTAATATCTGGCCCTATCCCGCAGCTAACGTTCTCCCTGTTAGATAAGTCAGATACACCAGTAAAGACCGCTTATATGAGTGTAACTCTTGATTTTCATCCCTGACAACGATGGATGAATCCGCAGGACCCAGATGCAGTGATTTGGCCTTAAGCGATCTCGCTGATACCATGGGGTTTGGCGAGGCAGGTTACACCGACCGCCTATACGGCTTTCAGTTCAGAAACGGCTTATACCATCGAAAGAAGCTTACGCCAGGAAGAACCACAGATGTAAGACCTTGAAGATATTAACACGGGAAACACACGGACGCACGTGAGATATAACCTCGTTAAAACTGAAAACGGACAATGGACTCTCGCCGAAAGTGACAATGTGGGCTGTCTCATTGACCTTAATGTGGTCGAATCGGGAGTACAGGTCGATAAAGCCGGGTTTGTGAGAAAAGTTTTAAATCGAGGTACGGCATTCCTGTCCTACAGTCAAAATACACCTCCAGGACTGGAAATTCTATATAAGAAGCACTGATCCTCGAGGGGCTCTAGAAATAAATACGTCGTTCACACTCCTCCACACTCAACAATCGTTGCTGCAATACTGTTACCGCCCGCTCCCGCTCACGATAGATTCGTGGACATACTACCAGATCTCCAGATAAAATGGCAGGATAAGCACGCTAATCAAGAGTTGCGGATTTTCTTTGCTCTTAGCGCAGTTAAAATGCCTGTCGTGCATCTGTCGTTAGAGGGCGTAACTACACGAGTAGGGAACGATGTGACAGTGGGCAATATCTTCCTAGCTGAAGGCGTCGGCTTAAAATCTCTCAAGGTGTTCAACCGGCCCTTGGATAACATTGAGCTAGAGATTATTGACAACAGCATATAGATTTATCATGGGACTATATCCAACATTGGACGAGGCCGAATCCGCGCATGACTACAGGCTAAAGCACATCTGTGATATCCAGCATGAACTCTCCCAAGATCGTGATTCCCGGTCGAGCTTGTGCAAAAAATAACGCAAAGCGGTGAATGCTCTAGATGGCGTTGACTCTGCGCTTGCCACAGTGGCGTTGGGCCTCGGCGCGACTGGGGTCGGCCTCTTGTCGACTATAATTGCCGCACCCGTTGTTGTAGCACTTGAAGTCTCGGCTCTTTCGAGTGGTTTGGCTGGAATAGCTTGCAAGTTTATATCTCGACGCCTGACCATCAAAGCTAAAAAACACGATGAAATTCGCGCCCTAGCGTCTTCAAAATTGGATTCCATCGCAGATGTTATCTCGCAAGCACTTGTGGATAACAAGATTTCTGATAGCGAATTCCGTCACATCCTAGCGGGGAACCTAAATATGATGCGATGAAAAACGCTATCTGGTCTTAATCGTTGAAAGCATCCCATATCAGCCAGGAAGAAAAAAACGAACTTCTGAAGCAAGGCAGGGAGGAAGCAAGGAAACAGTTTGCCAGGGCAATCGAAATAGAATCACGATAAACTGCTTTCTACAGGCGGATTATTAAAGACGCCATGCGCAGCCCCTGCCACCCGGAACCGTGGGAACCACTACAATGTCCGCACGAACACCCTTAGTAGTTAGGCCTTTTTTTCGGCGCATTAGTATATCATGTTAAAGCCATGGCTGACACTGCAAAAGAAGCATGTCGTCGATCGATGGTAAAATGCTAGCCAACATGGCCTACCATGCCGCTGTCGTTAGCGGCTTAGCGATAGGTTATGCTCGTCTGGGCAAACTAGTTTGGAAAGGCCCTGCCCCCAAGTTAGACTTCACCGGCTATGACGTAGGAATGGTTATTGCAGACATCGGCCTGGCCATAGCCACGAAAGACTTGCTGATTAAGCAAGGAATCCTCCCCGCGGACATATTGAAGTAGGCACTCTGTCGCATTTACACGCGCGAAAGCGGACAATAAATACTACAGCACTGCGTGCGGCTACTGACTGCCGGATCTGATAGCGAGCCGTTCGCAGGCCTACTGATAGCTAAATTTGATACGTTGGATACTTCCAAACTTGCGAATGGTTTTTTCTCTCCGTCTATTTACCCACCACTCGCTCTTACACCCTCCCTCCCTCCCTCCCTCCTCCCTCCATCTACCCTCCCTCCCTCCTCCCCTCCATCTACCCTCCCCCTCCCCCTCCCTCCTGATTTATTTTTACAAAATTCCACCACGTCACCAGAGTCCCTTAAGAATGACCGCGGGGATTTCCCGGGCTGTCTTACTATATATATTATTTTCCCACACCGATCATTCCGTAGGACTCTGGCAGGTACCTTGTTCGTACATGTCACCATCTAACACTCCTAATTGTTAGTCTAGTATTTTCGAAATTTATTTTACTAGGCAAATTACAGAAGTGATCGAAATATTTGTTCATACGATGGCAATTGACACATACGCTCATCAAAGGACCCCGGGAAAGTCTTTAATGAGATATATACCGACAGCAATAGTATATAACAAGGGAACACCTGTTCCTAGACAACAGACGTGGTGCGATCGGAATCGAACCAAGGTATTTTGCTTTTGAGTTCAGCGCTCTACCTCGGCCCTAATCCGATCTTCTGATTTTTGTAGGAAAAAAAATAAATCATATACCTTCCACTGGTTCGTGCGAGACAAGGGGCTTCCCCTCTCAATGAAGCCGAGTGAAAAAATCGATACCCCTCTCAACATGTATTAAGCGGAGAGAAAAAAATCGATAGTAACCTGCATACACTAGCTCAAAGCGCGCGCTCTCAAGTTCTAGCCTTCTTGTCTCTCTGATGGCCGCTCTTTCTCGGAGTTTCGAAAAAGTCTGCTCTCTGAACAGATTCCACAGAAAAAGTCCGACCCCCTAGAGGTCCTCTAGGCACCCCCACGCTGTCTGCTCTTCCCTCAACCTATGCAGATTTGGTCTGTCAACGTCATCCACCCGTCAACCACTCGGCAACCACACCACTCAGCTACCACTCGGCATCCACTCGACATCCACTCGTAAACCACTCGACAGCCACTCAACGCTATCGGCAACCAAAAGTGGTCTGGTACCCCCATTCTCTATACTACTACAAGTCCTTAAGGTTGTCATCACTTTTGGGTTCAACTGTAGGTCCAGTCTATGATAGCGTAAGGTAGCTGATGAAAGGACAAACGGATTCTCGGGATCTGTTGAAACTGGAACGAAGGGCCGTGCGTTGATAATGACACACACCTCTGCCATGAGGGTAGTCAGAACTTCGTGGGTAAGTCTGGAGACTGACACGTCCATCATCATTGACTCGAGTATCCTTCTGGTCACTCCGATGAGCCGCTCCCAGGCGCCTCCCCCAGGACATGAGTGTCGAGGGTTGAAAACCCATTCAATTCCTTCGCTGTGAAGGTAGGTCTTAACTGGCCCATCTTCAACGTTGACTGCATCGATTTGAAGACTGTCGGTTGCACCAATGAAGTTCGTCCCTCTGTCTGATCTGAATTGTTTCACTGGACCTCGAATGGATATAAATCTGCGAAGAGCATTTATAAAACTGGAAGAGCTCATTTCTTCAACGACCTCAATATGAACAGCTCTCGTCGTAAAGCAGGTAAAGTGGATTGCCCATCTCTTACTGTTAGCTTTTCCACCTCTGTTTCTTTCGAGCTACCACTGATCAAGGTCCGAAGGTGACAACTCCTACGTAGGTGAAAGATGGCGAAGGTGTTAGGCGATCTTTTGGAAGATCAGACATCTTTTGATGAGCTTGGGTGCCACGTAACTTTCTGCATCTGACGCATGCATGAATCACTGACCCAATTAGGCGTTTGGCCCCAGTAATCCACAGTCCAGCACTTCTGACAGCTCCTTCTGTAATGTGTCTTCCTTGATGCTGCACAAGGACATGATGATGTCGGACTAGAAGGGTGGCGATGTGCTGTTTTCCCGGAATGATTAAAGGATTCGTCTCCTGGATTCCGAGCTCCGCTTGGTTAATTCTGCCGCCAACTCTAAGCATACCTCTCTCGTCGACGAATGGAGACAGAGATACTAACGGGCTGTCTTTAGGAATGGGATTTTTCTGTTTGATACACTTGAGTTCCCTATTGAACACTTCCTTCTGCACTTCTCTGATGATGTGCAAATCTGTGTCTTGATATGCCTGGACACTCTTGCCTTTTGAACAAGAATGCCATCCCTTGCATCTCTCTTCATTCTTCCGACTTCGGTATGATTCTGCAATATGTCTTAAGCTTACAATGGCATTGACCAATCTTTTCCAAGACGAGAACCTCTCGAATCTGTGTGTGCCCAGACTGCTGTCTGCCACTTCTGTTCTCATTGTTGTAACCAAAGGTCTAACTTCTAGATCTTCTTCGGGTTCTGCCTTGGTTTCTGATCGGTTTCAAGATAGACAGGTCCTTGAAGCCACTTGGAATTTTCAATTTGTGCTGCTGCTACTGATCTTGTACCATCATCGGCAGGGTTGAGTTCAGTCGACACATAACTCCATTGGTGTGGTTTCGTTGATTTTCATATGCGCTGGACTCGGTTACTCACATAGCCGTAGAACCTTCTTGGTTCATTATGAATGTACCCCAGCACTACTTTACTGTCTGTGTAAAAGTACATCGAGTCAAATGGCACATCCATATGATCAGATAAGAATTCTGCAATTTCAACTGCCAGAACTCCACCGCATAACTTCAGGCGTGGGTGCAACTTTAGCCTTCCCCATAAGGAAACTTGTTTGTTGTCTTCCGTCTGTAGACATTACCTTCAATTAGGCAGCTGCTGCGATTGCTTTTTCCGAGGCATCGGAAAAAACATGGACGTCTGGTTTGTTGAGGTCTTCTTCACCTGTACCAGAATATGTACGAGGAATATCTGAGCCTTCTCAGCTGACTAGAGAATCCTTCCAGGCTTGCCATTCTCCTTCAAGTTCTGGGGACAGTGGTTCGTCCCATCCAACAGCATTGACCATCAACTCACGGAGTAGAATTTTCCCTTGTAGAATGACAGGAGCTACAAACCCTATGAGCTCGTATATGCTGTTGATGGTTGATATGATACCCCGTCTGGTATAAGGTCTCTGGTCTCTTGACACTTGGAACGTGAAGGTGTCTGTCTTGAGGTTCCAGTTCAGACCTAAGCTACGCTGCATCGGAATGGTGTCTTGACTCAAGTCCAGATTCTTCAGGTCCTTTGCATGATCCTCGATTGGGAAAGCCAATTTCATGCAGCCTCAGATTACCTCCGGTGCTCAAAGCTTGTTGAGTCCTTTTAACATGGTCGATGGCTTCCTCTGCTGTATCTCGAGATACAAGCTCGTCGTAGACGTAGAAATCTCTGGAGATAAAATCAACGACATCTTCATCATAGTCTTCTTGGCTGGCCACTGCGATTTGCCCATAGGTTGCCACCGCAGGCGATGGAGTGTTCCCGAAAACGTGCACACACATCCTGTAGTCGATAATCTCGTTCGCTGGTTTGTTGTCTCTGTACCATAAGAACCTGAGATAGTTTCTATGTTCTTCTTTAACGTAAAAAAAACATAGATTATCTTCTCTATATCAGCGGTTACTGATATGGAACCTTTCCTGAATCGCAGTAATACCCCGCAGGCTGTTGGTAAGATCAGGGCCAGAGAGTAGGATGTTGTTCAAAGATACGCTCTCGTATTGTGAAGAAAAATCAAATACACAACGTATTTGGTCGGGGTTTTTTTGCATGGTAGACTCCAAAAATCGGCAGGCACCAGCATTCTTCTTCTTGGCGCAATGGTGGCGCCAATTCTGCATGACTACAGTCGAATACCTTCTGCATGAAGTCTTGGAATTGTTGCTGCTTCGTGGTATTTCACACAAGACTGTTGTGTAGCGCTTTGGCTCTTTGGACCGCCTGTGGTCGGTTGTTCGGTAGTCGTTGACGTGGAGATCTGAAGGGTAGATGTCCGATCAGATTATCTTCTGGTCCCTTGTGAATTTCTTTCTCCATGATTTCGTGGAATTTTCTGTCTTCCACAGACATGCCTACTTTGTTGTCTTGTTGAGTTGTCTTGAAGACCTCAGACAATACAAACTCTTCTTCGGCTTGTAAAGGTATGTATCGAGTTGATTCGTTACGAGTCTCCCTGATATCTAGCTTGTGTGGACATGGTGTGAATAGAGTCCGTCGTCCATTTTGTAGAAGGTGAGTCTTGTTCACATTAACAAGGTCAGGATTATGGACTTTCCCGAGGCAGGTTTCGCCAACAATGACCCAACCAAGTCGAAGTCTTTGAGCATATGGTGATCCATACGGACAATTCTGGGCTTCCGTATCTTTCGTCTAACCTTTCCCAGACTCTCTGTAGACCTTTCTTAGGATCATTCACACTTGCTGCTCTTAGACTTTGAGCGTATTTTGAAGATTCTGATCCTAGCCACTTGATCGAAAGGTCTAACTCTTCTATTGGAGTGGCTTGTAACTCAGTCATGATTGCTTTGAAGCCAGATTTCCAAATACCATATGATTCTGGACGATCATTGTAGCTTGACAGTCTTGAGAGATCTAAGTCTTTCGTTAACAGAAATCTTGTGAGTTCGGATGTTATGGTAGACTCAACGTTTTCAGCTAGTTTGAGCGATTGCTGAATATTGTCAGTTTTTTGTACTTCGAATGCTGGTGTGTGATTATTCAAAGGAGTCATGGGTGCTTCACAGATTGTTATGAAATCAAGCTTTGTCGGATGGTCGGCACAGATTGTGGGGACAATTTTAGGTGTTGGCACATGATGAGGTGTTGAATCGAGATTTGACTGGTTGACATGGTTTCCCATGGCAGATGTATTCAGATTGTCATTGCCAGTATTGTCAACTAATGAAAGTGAGTTGACATAGCGTTGGGTACGTATTTTGCTATCTTCAACAGGAATGTTTATGGTGGCTCTTTTGTCAATTATGCTGTCCATGATGTCACTCATAGCTTCAAGAGCTTGCACCTCTGCTAGATTCTCTGCTACTTCTCTTTGTTTCCTTAAGAGCTGAAGATCGGCGTCTAATTCTGCCTTAATGCGTGTGGTCTGTGCATCCGACATCTGTTGTTTTTCTGTCAACTTGGCCTGTAACTTTCGTAGATCAGCTTCTGTTTTCAGGAATTCTATCCCAGCTTGAGTGGCTTCTGTCTGAGCTTTCTTTTTAACCAGAACGGCACTGATATCCGATCTATTGGAATTGACCAGATTTATTGGATTTTGGTTTGGACACTGTGGAGCGATGTGATTCAGTTTCTAATACCTTCTGAAATCGATTGTTCAGCTGGGGTTAATAACATTCTGTACTAACCGTTCATATGTTTTCAATACTGACAGCAAACTTTCCAAGTCTCTGTGACTTTCTTCTGTACTTGTTCTTGACAAAAGGCTGATGTAATCATCAGAGAGTTTACGGTATTGGTTCATACTTGTGAACAGATTTTGTTCAGCTTGACGAATGGGCTCGATTTTGTGAGGGCATGTATTTGACTGAGCCATATATTGTTCTACTTCTTCCCAGAACTTTTATAATTTCTGAATGTGTTCACACTGTGAGTCTTGAAACAATTGTTTACCCTTATTTGTCAATGTCCTGGCTCTTTGGGACTTTCCAGTGTCTATGGGAATTTGAGCAGTATCTGACTGTTCATCTGATTGTTCATCGACACTTGTGTTTGATTGCTGTTCAGCCATAGTAGCTTTATAATGGTGAGCTCTGAATGATTGAATGTTCATTCCACCTTATAAAGATTGTTATTGTTATAGAAAGTTTATTCTATAAATTACACTTGGTGAGAAATGTCCTGTAACATGCACTGTATAGGCGATGACTCGTTGTCCTTTGCGAGTTTTTGTAATGACGAATTGGTCCTGTGCGAATGACGGACCAGACGCTTGTAATTTGCGACGTAGACGGCAGTCCGTTACCTGTAGTGCTGCGACAAGATGTCTGTGATATCTCAGAATTACTGCGCCCTCTCGTTGTCACGGAAGCCGGACAGAGTCTTTTTACTGTACTGTCTCTTCTCTAGAGAATAACAGCGAGTATAACCCTCGAGCCCCAATAAAGTTGAAAAGTCAACACTGGAGATTTGAATTCCAACTGGTTTAATGTTGTAATGGAACTCTGGTATATTGACAAGAAGAAAATAACGATTGAAAGTATCGCAAAACCAAATTGTTCAGGTTCACTAACATTCATTATCTGGGAAACTGAGCTGGGTGAATTATGCCACTAAGAGTTGTTCCCCTTGAATCGATAACTGATAGACAGAGCTTGTGTATTAGGACTGAACGTGCATTACTCACCATAATGGTTTAGCGCTAACAACGCGTATATAACTAAATAATTTCAAAAATTTATAAACTACATAAAATCAGACTGATAATCTTGATTACAAAGCGGTATACTGATCATTAAATTCTGAACAGTTTGTGTGTAACGACCTGTGCAATAAAAGTATGTCAACACGTGCGCAAGTGTTGTTGTTGCTAATTCCAGTCAGAGATGTTAACAGATATTTTGTGGACATCATAGTGTTCATGATCACACAGTTTACAGTCACTGAACTCTAATTACTTACACTGTGGTTCGCTATTTTCGTGACAACAAATTACTTCAGTAGTTATCGTACTAAACACACCTCCAATGCGGGAGAGCGCTCTTGTTGCGGGAGAGCGACAGTCAAAAGTAGAACAGTAAACATGTTACAGCACATACTTGCTGATTTAGATACATGAATGTCTGTAACTTGAACACGATTTCTTATTATGTGCTCGCGCTAAATATCTCTGCCGAAACAGTCTTTGAGATTTCATTCCGTTTCGGGGAATGGAATACGGATCGCAGATGTTTATTAAAATCACGGACTCCTGGACTCGTCTCGAGATGTTGCAACAGTGGTCACAGTCAGGGAGGAAGGAGGAACATTGTTTCACACACTACCAATATTCAATATTTTCATAAAGATGAAAATAATATCCCCTCTCTCTTCTTGATTTCATCCTCGCATATCCAAGTCGAACACTACACGTGTTACCTTTGCTGAGCATTACACAATATCTGATCAGAATACGATTTTGGAGATGTCATAGCTCTATAAATATTCCGTGATCCATATTAGGAGGAGTGCAATGTATAACCTCTTTAAAATTCAAATTTGATTAGCTATTCCAAAGAAATTAACATAAATACAACTATCACTCGCCATAGTTGGAAATCACACAGGCTGATACCAAAGAAAATCCTCGCTGCACTATGTTGGCAAGCTCCTATCTTGATTGCCTATATGACATCATGTGTTTTTTTCAGTTTGAACAATTTACTATATTCACTAGGTCAAGGTAAATGACGGAACATTAATGTAGTATTTAACTCGAAATGTGAAGATGCCTGGTTTGGTGTCATTTGTGTCACACAATGGTCGAATGCCTCGCAAGGCTGTAATCGTATATAGAGCAATCGTATTGACTGTTCAGAAAATCTCCTGATGCGCTACACACATTTAAAATACTGGATGTAGCTTTGGTCACACAGAGAACACAGTTGTTGTTTTTTCCAACGCGAACCCTCATTGATGCCCCATCAATGTCACTCTTTTTTATAGCAACCCTGCTGTGTATTTTGTTGGTAAGAATGTTTAACGAGATTACTCTTAACCCTTCCAAATATGATGGGGCATCATGCCCTCACCCTAAACTTTCTACGCTATATCTCCGAAACAACAAATTATTAGGAGCTGACACAGTGTGATTTTACAGCGTATTATGGTTGAGTCAGTTTGTCCCTATTTGCACACCCCTCCCAGAAAAGGATCAGTGGTAAATTTTAAGTGGCGGTCATGTGGAGTACCAGAAAAGTGGCGTTTTATCTTTTTCTTCGATATTTTTTGTGGATAAAGGAGTGCATGAAATATTTCATTTCACATCAGATAATTCTTCCCTAATGTACTATGTAGTTTACTTCGGAGAACGTAGCACAAATAAAAAAAACAAAAACAAAAACAAAAATCATATTTAGAATATAACGCAACTCTGAAGTGTTCAAGGATTGTATTTTTTGGATTTTTTGGATTTTTGCACTTTCTAGCAGAGCGAGTTATATTATGATGCAAATAATTAAATTAAATTGGTCGGTCTGTTCATTCTCAATACCGACAAAAATATTCACGATCGCTAAAGACCATAAATAATGTTTTGGAAGCCAGTGCTTCCATCCATCAGACAGCATTATCCGTCTTTTACACTGTGTTCCTTGAGACATGTCGCCTTTGTGACTCGGTTGTACGCGTTTCGGCTTTGATGTTTCAAACAGCTATTTTGGTCATTATAGTGAAACGGCAACGCGAGTGAAACATGTCACAACCCTCAACTAGCTGTATCCGTACGTCCATGGGACATGTTTTCATGGAAAAACAGGGTGAAACATATAGTATTTATTAAGCATCTCATATGTTACCCATCTCAAAATTAAACGTTAAACATATAATATCTTTTTGCAGTGTAGTATGTATAAAGCAGGCTGCAAGAGATAACCGGTCAACAGTGTTCAATGATGACGGTGTGAAGGTGAACGTTGTCCGGGATAGTGGTTGTCCGTCGGACAGCCATTACTGGAACAGGTAGTCCATGGACAACGTATACTGTTGTGAGTTGTCCATGGACAACTATATCCGGGGATACGTTGTCCGACGATAGCAGTGGTTGTCCACGTTATATCGCGAATATAACCGAGTTGTATTAATGGTTGTCCGTCACCTGGGAATAGTTGTCCATTTTCAGGCCTCAGCATGTAAAGTTGCCCAATAAGACAATGCTAGTATGCGTAGCCGATAAATGAATTGTTTTAACCCTACCTGGTCCGGGTGATTCGGAGGTTGTCCCCGCCTGAGGATGGAGAAATTTCGACGCCCCATATATTTTCGTTATATCTTGGGTAGAGAGCTGAAACCTTCCGTACTGTATATTTGAGTTAAGCTCTATAACGGAATGCTATAAACAATTCAAGGTGGTCACCAGTATGACGTCACAGCGATGTCATCTTTTCGGAAGCCATTTTTCGCTTCTTTTTTTTCGGACTGATTTTCTAAATTTTTCGGTATTTTATATCAAAAACTAATTAATTCAGAGAATAATTAGTGATGGCAAAATAAATTACTTTTATGGTCTTTTAGGCAAGAAAAATACCAAAAAATGAACGGAAATGACCGAAAGCACAATTTTATAGGGATATTTCGTGACCGTCATATTTCCATGATCCTTTGCGCATACTATCATGCAAATAGTCACAAAATGACGGCCATAAGATTCGGGGGAAAGTCAGAAAGTGTCAGCTCTCTTGTTCTCTTCGTACTCACCTGTATAAGTAGTTGTAATACCTCTCAGGCTTAGGAGCTGATAGCGCGCACTCTATATGAAACAGTCTCTTTGAATACGTCACAATGACGTAATCAAGTTCACATTCAAATTCACGAATTCGCATCTGAATTTTTGAGCTGAATATTTCAATCAGATTTGTCCAATTTTGAGTTCATGCAGTTTTCCCGCAAAAAAATCCTGCAGGCAGTATACTAAACAAGTCATCGCTAATGATTTCCTTCTTAACAGCTAAATATTTCTTGCAGAAATTGTCGTTTCGCACAGACTGAAAAGATATGGTATAAGAGCGGAGTTCATAAACGGCTGGGGGAAGGTGGCCTTCCTACCCCGGCAGTGATTGACACAAAATCACCAAATGCCCAAGTGACTTGGTCATTAGGATTAATTAACAGTTCTGATTTTTTAGTATGTTAAATTAATCTGGGAACAAGTAAATTCGGATTCAACACCCTCAGATTAACCTGAAACAACCACCATGCAATACAAAATGCCGCAACATCTCTTCCTACGAGGTAGATACTCCATGTATGAGGCTATTGTCTGACTCTTTGTGCAGCTGAAAAGGATCAAATCTGGACATATTGTTGTCCCCAGACTTGGCTATTGTATGCATTGTCTGGTGATTCTTACATGAAGCATGCACCAGCTACGATGTCTATTTCAAAGTTAGAATTGTGTTAGTTTGCCTCCACCTTATTATGCAGGCATTTGAGAGCAAAATATGCTGTTGTACCGGTATATAAAAAATATCAGTTCAGCAAAAAAACTGTCGATTGTGATTGGAAGAAACTGACGATTGATACGCCAAATATATTTGCAAAATAGAAGTAAGGAATAGGAACTTCAAAATATATGTAACAAAAATATAGCATCAAAATGTAATGTTCACCTGGCGTCATTACCCACCAATGATCCGTAAAAAGTTAGCATGGAAAATATGATAATGTACCGTAATAACAAAGTCTCGCGCAGAAATGGCAGCAATATTTTTTAGCATTGTTGGTCTCGGGGGATATACATGGGGGAGGCAACTGCTACTTCATCGGCGTTGGATGCGGAAGGGTCTTTCTGCCTTCCCAAGTTTTAAAATCAACTCAGAGCGGTTGACTGAGCGTTGATTGCTTCTGTAATATAGTTTCCATGCAGTGAAACATGGAAATTATGTAACCGAGAAGCGACCCAAAGTGATATATCAAGGCATATTTTCTGCAAACCAAATTTGACGAGAAGCTGAATGCATCCTCAACCTGTTGTCCGGAAACCAAATTTTAAATTTGCCACCAGGTTTCGCCACCTGTAGGTGCAAGTGGGCGAAACGCAATCCCAAGCATCATCTCATGACATGGTACATGTATCAGCATACGAACTTTGGGAAGAATCTGAAGAGGGGTCTTCAAGTTATTGCCAGGAAACCAAATTTATATTTGTATGTGCGAAGCACAATCCTAAGTGAAATCTTATGGCATATGAATACCAAATTTGAGAAGAATCCAATGAGCAGTTAACTTATTACCAGAAACAAATTTCAGATTTTTCCACCAGGTGTCGCCACCATTATGCAGAAGCAGGTGAAATACAATCCCAAGGGACATATCATGGCATGGTATCTGCATACCAAATTGGAGAAAAAAACGATGAACGAAATCAAATTTAGATTTGACACGAGGTGGTGCTACATGTAATTACAAGTGGGCGAAACGCAATGCCAAGTGACAACATATGTCATTGGTATATTACGAGCGGTTCTCAAGTTATTACCCGGAAACAAATCTGGCATTTCGCCACCAGGTGGCACCACCTGTAAGTAAAAGTGAGCGAAAGGCAATCCCATGCAACATCTCCTGGCATGATACATGCATGCTAAATTTGAGGAGATTCCGATGAGCAGTTCTCAAGTTAATGGCTGAAAACAAATTTTGAGTTTAACGCCTGGTGGCGCCACCTCTAGGCGCAAGAGGGCGAAATGCAGTCTCAAGCGACATCTTAGGTCATGGTATTACCCGGAGACAAATTTAGGATTTTGCCACCAGGTGGCGCCACCTGTAAGTGCAAGTGAGTGAAAGGCAATCCCATGCAACATCTCCTGGCATGGTACATGCATGCTAAATTTGAGAAGATCCGATGAGCATGCAGTTCTCAGAAACAAATTTCAGATTTTGTCATCAGGTGGCGTCACCACCTTCTGTGCAGAAGTGGATAACGCAATCCCAAGCAACATCTCATGGCAAGGTATAATGTATATGCATGCCTAATTTGGAAAGAACTTGATGAGCAGTGTGCTCAAGCTATTTCCCGGAAACCAAATTTCGAGCGACAATTCAAACCGTTTCAAAGTTATTGCTTGCAGCACAAAAGAACGGAAAGAACCCTAGTGGCGCCACCTACAGGCAGATCTTTCTGAAACGCAATACCAATCAATATCTTTTCACAAGGAATTCATATGCCAAATATTGAAGAAACTAGATACAGTCGATCGAATACGATTGAAGGCATGCCTTTTGCATCTGTAGTAAAGTAAACATTCATTATTTGTGAAGAAAGTAAAAACGTAAAACTTAGGAATAACATCATTAACATGGCCCCATAAGATAACTTGAGGGTAGGTACCCACATACCAAATTTTAAAGAATCCATTACGGCCCAACAGTCACTGTCCGGAAATGCAATTTTACCTTTGCTCTTAGGTAGCGCCATGTGTAGGCAGATAGGCATAAGAAATAATACCAACCGAGATCTTGAGGCAAGATCCCTTGACATTGGAAATAGAAAATTTTAACTTGGCCTACAGGTGGCGCCACCTATGAGCAGATCGACTAGAAAAACAATACAAAGTGAAACCTTTAGGTAAGGTGCATGTATATCGAACTTGGAAAGAATTCATTCAAGTATTAAAAAGTTATTGTCCGAAAACATAATTTTAAATTTGCCCCCAGGTGGCACCACCTACATGTGGATCTGCATGAATAACAATGCCAAACGCCAAATTGAGGCGAGGTACCTATACACAAAATTTGGAATGAATCGGTTCAGGTTTTCAAAAGTTATTGTCTGGAAACACTTAACTTAGCTTTCAGGTTGTCCCCCAATCAACATGAAAAACATTCTGAAGCCAAATCTTGAGGCAAGGTACCGCCACACCAAATTTGGAAAGAATCCTTAAGGTGTTCAAAAGTTATTGGGGATGCAATTTTAAATTGGCCCGAGGTGGCGCCACCCAGAAGCGGATTGGCACGAAAAACAAATCCAAGCAAGATCTATAGATAAGGGACCCATTTACCAAATATAAAAACATGGGTCTGTGCCTGATAAATCGAAACCTTTTGGGGTTGCAATTATCCCAATATTATCCCAATATTGCAGACAACACACACATGTCAGCTTCTGCCAAGATATATTGGAGATATATATGCTCAAACACAATATATGAGGGTCGGGCGAGGGCTAGGTTGGGAGATGGAGGGTTCGGCTCCGTGCCCTGGGGTTGGGGCATGCTCTCCCTGTTGGTAGTGGTAGGTGTACTGACATGAACACTATAGAAAGCTCCTGTACATGAAACAACCACACTGACAACTGCATGCCATCATATGTCAGTCCGAAACACCACAAGGTGAAATTCAATTCGATTCAGGAAATTGATCATATGCACAGAGTGCGCCCAATCTTTAGAAACTCTGTTGTAATTGATATAGTAACTTACATGTGTGGCCACAAATGGTTCGTACAGAAGCTTTAGGGAAAATCATATTATCCGAGATACAATTAATTGATAGCATAATTGAAGGAAATGTTGTTCTTCATTTAAGATGACACGAATTAAAAAGCCAGGGGTTCAGTACTGCGGAGATTTCCCTGCCAGTTATTTCATGTTATACTTCTGAAATAAAATATGGTTCATGGAAAAGCTTTAGGTTAAATCATATGATGTGGAATAGAATGATTTCATAGCAAAATTGAAGGAAATGTTGTCCTTCATTTTAGGCGGCACGAAATTCAAAACTAACACGGGTTCAGTACTGCGAGGATTCCCCCGCCAGTTATTTCATATTATACTTCGGAAATGAAATAGTTTTAGTGTAAATCATATGATATGGAATAGAAGGACGGGACAGCAAATTTAAGATAATAGTGTCCTTCATTTAAAGCGACATGAAATTCAAAACTAACAGCGATAAGCGGAAGAAGAAAAATGACAAACGCATAAGGCATCCCTAGAGATGCCTAATTAGACAAAGCATTTGGAAGTTATCGTTTGTGAAGAATTTGAATGGAAACCACGGACATGCACAGAAGATTGGAACAAGACCCAGTGGCGCCACCTTCAGGTGGATCTTGCTGAAACGCAATACCAACCCATGTCTGGTCACAAGGAGTGTATATGCTAAATTTCGAAGGAATCCGACAAAACTTTTGGAAGTTATCGTCTGTGAAAAATTTGAACGGACATCCACAGACACAAAGAGAGCAAGAACCATTTTAACTGGAGCGAACACGAAGAAGCGAAACTCAGTGGCGCAACCTTCAGGCAGATGTTGCTGAAATGCAGTAGCAACCATCGTCTTGTCGCAAGATATGCGTATGCCGAATTTCGGGAGAATCCGACAAAGCGTTGGACGTTATCACTTGCGAAAAATTTTAACAGGCGTCCACGGACACAAAGAAGCGAAATCCATTTTGACCCAGTGACGCCGCCTTCAGGCAGATGTTGCTGAAATGCAATACCAACTGGCGTTCTTTCGCAAGGAATGCGTATGCCGAATTTCGGAAGAATCCTGCAAAGCGTTTGGAGGTTATCGCTTGCGGAAAATTCAGACAGTCATGCACGGACATACATTTGTACACGGACATCCACGGACACAAAGAAGCAAGAACAATTTTGAAGTCCACAGCCGCGTTGCGGCGGGGGACAATAATGTGACGCGGGTGGGATTCGAAACCACAACTTACTGCAACCCCGCTTATCCATATTACCGCGCCTCTTTCCCCTGCACCAGTTGCCGAGCTACTGAAAATTTGTCACCTTTATACCGTGACCTAGATTGTCTGATAATACGATGGACAGCACGTCATGGGGGACAACTAATATTGCCACTGGTGTAATAAGATAGGTTGTCCGCCATGAATAGTTGTCCGGTCGCAAATATAATATATAATGCATTACAACATGTACAAGAGTAATATGCATCGAGTGGACAACTGCTACCTGAAACTGGTTGTCCCCAGGACAACCAGTGCCAGGTACAACCATTATTGCTACACCGGCAAGACATAAAAAAAATCCGTATCGCTAATCTGTATTCTTAATTCTTATGATTTTCGTAGTAAAGTCGTTATCTACATTATGATGTATCTCAGTATCTCGCTTTGATTTTGCTTGTCTCCCCCCCCTTACTAAACTTTCTGTGCTATTTCCGGAAGGACAAACAGCTGAGAGCTGACACTCTGTGACTTGATAGTTTATCATATTGGGGTCATGTTGAGCCTGTTTGCATAACGCCCTCGAGGACATTGGGCAAATTCAAGATGGCGGCCACATGGGATGCCAGATTAATGATCTTTTCGGGTTTTTTCTTCAAAATTTCTGCTTTTTCGTAATGAAAGGTGGGCAAAAACTATTTTATTTCGCTGATATTTGCTAATTCATCACGCAGTTTTTTAGGAGAAATTGCATAAATGAAAAAATAAAAATAAATCTGCTCAAATAATAGACCAAAAAATGCCGCTTTTGAAAACGACGTCACTGTGACGTCATCAAAGCCACCATCTTGGATTTTTTTACATTTCCTGGTAGCGATCGACACAAGGGTATAGTGTTCTAGCTCAAGGGCTAAGAATAATAATTAGGTGGGTCCGAAATGGCCCCTCCCCAGGCCTGGGCAGGTCCTAAAAGCCCAGGGCAGATAGGGTTAAAGCAAAATATTTTAAAGTTTATTACTTAAGGACATTGTGAACCGCCCACGAAACGTTGTACCATCCTGGGAATGGATTAGTTCGAGGCGCGGTGCTACTGTGAACATATAATCGACCACCTATGCCTGGCTCAAAGTTAATTTTACAATACAAAGTCGTCTAGAAATGACTAAACAAAAAAAAATATTTTAAAGCTAGTTATTTCCTGACAGTGTGGACAGTCCCAGGAACGGTATGCCACCTGGAAGCAAATTAATTCCTACCCCTCTGCTATTGTTAACACAAAATCGATCACCTATGTCTGCCATTTGCGTTTTGATAGTGTATGCCTGCCTCAAAGTTAAATTCACAAAACAAATCCGTCTAAAAATGGCTTAGGTAAAAAAATATTTAAAACTTATTAATTAAGGACATTGCGGCCCGCATCCATATGTTTACCAGCCACGGCGAAGAAACGCGTCTGGACGAGAAAAGTAACCACATATTAGTTTTCTGGTTCGACACCAGGGAGCTATAATACAAAATGAACCTATTTCATAACATAACTGAGTTGTTATTCAGTGACGTAACACTTATAACAGTTTCAAACACGGTGATTGGATAATACATGTAGCGTGAGAAAATAAATTACTACAACTGGTCGTGACCGTCATTGAACTATTTTCTCAATGATAAAATTTTACTACGAAATAATATTTTTCCAAGTGCAACAACAACATAGATATCTGCAAGACGTTCATTTTATCCAGATACATGCATTGGCCTATTATTGTCGATAGCCATACAAGACGCAATGATTGGCAATGCATCTTTTCGACAGATTTGAGCTTCAATTTTTTTTTATAAACTGCTCACGTATCGGTCGTACTTCAGTCATTTGTGTTGGCGAATCGAGCCAGCCCGTCATTTTGAATACCGTATCCCGCCAGATTTCGACAGTAAACGTTTGTTCATTCTTTTTGCAATATCTGCATGGATTCTTCTCTATGATTGCTTACTTCTTGCAATAGATCTGAATGATTAGAGACTTCAAACGGATTACGTATTCAAAATGATTGTGTCAGCATAGCATGTAGTCACCTCGCTGAGAACTCGTGGCATGACATGGCCCCAAATTAATAATGTATGAAGAACACCCAATTAACAAATTACACTTATTTAAATGGTCTACGATATTTTAAAATACTTTTAAACTGAACAGCCTTAAAAGGGAGGTACTCAAGCTCTGTTGCATTTTTGGAACTATATCGGCTTAGCCTATACATCAACTTGTAAGGCTGTGATGCGCCTGACACTGTGAACAAGCTGTGGTGACAAAGTGCCAAATAATCACCAGTAACTTGCCCCGTTTTCCTACTGGTCTTGTTTCGACGCAATCGATGATTTCAGGAAAACGTCACCACTAGCGGTGTTGTGCGTTCCGTTTTGACACTAACCCATACTGCTGATTTTCCTTAATGTCACCAGTGCTATCGTCCCCTTAAACTGATTATACTGGTGACGTTTGTAAAAATCAGCGTTTAGATGCCCCAAATGTGTTTCCGTTAGTGGTGACAAATAAATAAATCGCCGATTATATCTGAGCGGTCGGTCTTTGATGTCAAGGGCCAAGGCAGCGGTAGAGATAAATGGTCGAGAGGCAGGACGGGTGTGTCTTTTATCGGCATTATCGTTGACGCGTAGACGATACCGCGGTTTAGCTATCCATATCTACTGTTAATCACCAAATATGAGCGGAAATCAACACAAAGGGCCCAAACGTCCAGATAAGCTGTAGATCCGATCTGTTTTGGCGAGTAAAGGTGTTCTAGGATGTAATCAGTTCAAGTAACTTTGAATACGAGAGAAAACTTGATGTAGAGTACAGTATGGCCTTCTTTATATTCAAGGTATTCTAAATGTTCTATATTAGACTTCATCTTAAGACATCTTAGGTTCATCTTAAGACATCTTAGGTTCATCTTAAGACTTAATATATGCTGATACATAGTATTTGTTCTCAAACAGATTTGGTGTCTATAAATATCGCGAGCACACACCCAATTATACGGGCAGATATGGAATGTGTATATGTCATAATTAATAAGGAGTGTTTTTTCTTAATATTGGGATATTACAGGAACGTTCCTTTCAACGCATACAAGCATACAGCGGCATTTTCAAATTAACGTTGGTATATCTTACCAATGATATAATTCAGCGTATTGGTCTAGGGTGATGATGTAGGGCGGGGGAATGCGGGAGGGGGAAGGACCAAGCAAAGTTACGCTGCCTCTCCTCATTTTAGCCCATGGAATCAATGAGACATTGCGATTCTATTATATCCGGGTGAGGTTAGATATCTAATCTAATCTAATCGTATTATCATTATCCTATGTCGATACATATTATCCAAATTATTTTCCAGGGCAAAGTTACATGTATTTTTTGTATCAATACCACATATCTTCTATATGTGTGGCTTAGTAAATGTCTTCCTTGGTAAACATAGATTGAAAAGGCCCAATCCTGGATTCCCGAGATAAATGAAGTCAGTCCTAAATAAATGTGCCCCACAGGCTTGAATTTGCGGTTCACACCGTTGCACTCTTTCCCATGCTTACAAAAAAGGATATATGTTTGATAAATGAAAACTGGATCACATTTGTAGTTTTAACCTCAAGCTGCCAGAACTATAATCAGTGTAATATAATAGTCCTTTCTGTGATAATGTGGTGCATATTGCATATTCCCCAAAA
Organism: Hanleya hanleyi; assembly: GCA_036873755.1. Taxonomy (NCBI): domain Eukaryota; kingdom Metazoa; phylum Mollusca; class Polyplacophora; order Lepidopleurida; family Hanleyidae; genus Hanleya; species Hanleya hanleyi. The sequence continues at coordinate 54,613 of JAVTVY010026473.1, read as the reverse complement.
TTAAACCAGTTATAAATTGAACTGCAACAGGCTGTAGGCTTCGGGGAAAGATCAGATCCATATGTCGCTGATATCTGGTAAAATATATTGTTCACGAATTACCTTCAATTATAATTAAGTCCGGGATTGAGATCATTAACTTTATTGTTGGAATTTAAGTATTAGTGTATATCCAGTTTAGATCATTTTATTGATGTCGAAAAAAACGTCAAAGACAAAATGTGCAGATCGTCAAAAATTAAACAATTACTGTTTTCTCGTAACAAAATTGATGTTCGATAAATATATACATATCACCAACTTGGTGAGCGGACATTTCCCCTTCACACATTTCCCCCTGCGGACTTTTCCTGCTCGGACATTTCCCCTTACGGACTTTTCCCTCTTAGGACATTCACCCCTTTCTGTACATTCTTGTACTTTGAATTCGTACGAATGTGTACCAAGGTTGAAATATTGACAAAAACAATTGTGAGCATTGTTTTGAGATCTGGCGTTAGCCAGAGGCTCTTTAGAATGCTGTAGGGAAATGGACAAAAGTGCAAACCGACACACGGGATAGCCTTACGCTGCATGAAAGTAGTTCCACAGAGATGAGTTTTGGGGATCCTTAGTGGTTGAAAGGCTTTTGTATGTCTATATTTAGTCACTACTAGTCACTTGGCATATATTTGATCCCTTATCTGCATTAAATATTACTCTGTTCATTGTTTTCCCACAAAATATGAGAATAATAAGCTCTAAAGTATAGCAGACTGGTATCGTCACTTTACCAAAGCTTGGACTCTGCTGAGAAAATTATACAGTTTAGCTGGTTAGGTGTATATGTGAGAGATGCTCTACCATAGCAGCCAACCTGGTCACCATTGTCTCATTATCACCTTTGCAGGCCACTGTTTGCTTTTCTCACAAGAGCAAGCTGTAACCTATCTTATAATCCGTTCCTATCTTGTACTCCACCAGTCAACCTGTGGGATATCCAGAAAGTGTAATACATGTTTTGTCTTATCCTAACTTGTGACATAACCACCATCAACCTTGATGTCCAGCCCTTCTCACTCATAACACTAAATCAATCTCTATATACCCCAAGGTATAATCTCTCTTATTTACTCCTAGGTACATGCATGATCTGTACAAACTGACCTTAATCCCCTGTGGATATTTAGGCCTAGACTTCATTCCACTGGCCCCTTTTTCCATCGAATTCTCAACAGGTCAGTTTGCAGTTTCAACGCAACACCAACAATACCATGTTAAAGAAGGTATCATATTGCTTTCTTTATGCTGGTTAAATTAACATGGTGGTCATGGTGTTCATCTGGAATCCAGAACTGACGTATTGGAGGAATTATGTATCAAGATAAAGAGCAAAATTCAGCTATTTTGGTTGAGTCAAGGTTGGATGAGCACCTACTGTAGTGTCTAATTGGACGGAAATCAATTGAGTAACACATGGTTAGCGTAACGTGTGCAACTTACCTCATTATAGGACTACCTTTCATTGTTCCCACAGATCAATTTCGCATAAACTACGATAAAAGTAACTCCGAAAATGGAAGTCATTGTGATATAATATTCTATATTTCGGCTTCCGAGTTACTTTTATCCTAGGACTGCCTTTCCTTGCTATGTTCAACTTCATTATGTCGGTACCTTTTATGAAGGGCCGTTCGCGCCATCAATCCAAACGTTTAATAAATTTAAACGTTTAACTTGCACCAACCCATCAGATGTCATGAATTGACATTTGGAAGACCTTTCCTGTCCAAAAGCAAACGTTTGCGTTTCCAATACTTTAGACGTTTCCTGTCAAAAGGCAAACGTTTCCAGTAGCAATATACGAAACTTTTAAACGTTTCCGGTTTAAGGGAAATCGTTACCGGTTGTGATCGTCCAGTCAGATTTTTTTTATTGCTGCCGTGTGTTCAAACCTCAACATCAACACGTGTCCACTGGCAAAACGTTTCCGCTATGTAGTCTGCTTGAACCAATCAAAATAACCCTTACAAATATTCGCGCATATTGTATTCCTCATGCCCACCGTGTATCATGTCCTGCGCAAAATGTCCCGGTGCCAAAGATATTCCCCAAAACCCAATTTGTAAGAACGGTTTCATTGGTTAAAATACACTACATACCGGAAACGTTTGCCAGTGGAGATTTGCACATGTTGGTGTAGATGTTGGAATACACGCGGCCCAAATAAAAAATCTGATTGGACGATCACAACCGGAAACGTTATCCTTTTAACCGGAAACCTTTAAAAGACCGAATTTTTCTTTTGACAGGAAACGTCTGAAGTCGCGAATTTACAACTGGAAACGTTTGCTTTTTAACAGGAAAATGTCAGTTCATAACATGTGATTGGTTGGTTCAAGTTTTTAAAGCTTTACAATTTTTAAACGTTTAAGAAGTTAAAACGTTTAAAGGAAGCGTTTATGGCGCGAACGGCCCTTCATATACCTTGTCACAGGATGTAACTTGTGATTGCGTTTTAGCCACATACATTCGTGCCTGGTGCCACCTGTGCCTAACTTGAAATTAAAAATATGGTTGTGCGTTTATTTCATTACAAACTTATCCCCCAATAACACAGCTACCAGATCTCATTAAAGCCCATAGGCTCTAGTTCCTATTTGTTTTTATTTTTTAATTATTTTTTTTCCCTGTAAATTGGCATGATTAAACAATAGTATAAGTTAATAACTGTCCGTGTTAATTAACTATTTAGAGATAATGCATATGTAGGTTATACATATTATAATTTTCTGTCTATATTTTGCATGATTGAATAATAGCATACATGATATGCATGTAAGTTATCACACAGTAATAAATCTAATATCTAATACCGCTTATGGCGGTGCTAGGGGCCGTGAGGTCATATCATACAAGTTGCCACATGAACAGGTACCATAAATGCGTACCTGAGATACCACACATATCACGAATCGTCCGATTCTTGGTATGTGCTTCAGAATAGTTTAACCGGAAGACTATACTGTGAAGTCATGTGACTCTCTCAGTATGTCGGCACCTCTTCTCACTTTCCTTATATGTGTTGTAAATGAATCTCAAAGAAATACTAAGCAATTACTTATCTAATGTCAACCACTGGCTGAGTCAGGATAATAACGGTTTAATTGGTGGTTTTAAAGACAAACAAAACAACAAATTTCATTGCATCAAGCACCGACTGATTCTACTCAGACAACAGCCAGGCTAACTCTCAGGATAAAAATAACAAACCACATAATATTTTTTACTTGGTTTTAGAAATTAAGTAATTATTTGAACTGGTGAATAAATTTGAAAGAAAAAACTCCGCGAATATTGTCAAATTGACCCCAAAATATTATCCAACATTGTCTAGTTTGTCTTGTTTGATGCCTATTGAAAATATATTCCCCCCTGCGGACTATTAAAGTCGTAATCCAAGAATAAATAGGAAGGGGGAAAAATATCTGCCGGGGAAAATGTCCGCGGGGGGGTTATCTGAATGGCGAAATGTCTGCAGTGTGAAATGTCCTGTATTTCACCAGCTTATGTCCCTAGGCTGAGTTTGTTATCGAAATGCTCTAAACTGACAAGGATCATTTGGAACCAAACTGTTGCCCTGTTATTTTATTTTCTCTATCTTGTTTAATGGCGCATGTCGTTAAATGGCACGTGTGAATTAAAGTGGACTTTGCTTATTTGTTCATGTTCTAGTCTCGCCAGTATGGGCCGTACAGACAGGCTAAACATATTTCCCTCTGAATGGTCAGTGAGCGCCGCCCCATATTTACTGAAATATTGTACACAATACTTGTTCATATATACTTATATCTCATTCCTCCAAATCCCTAACCTGAAATGTCTTCACCACAGATTTGTCTTTTTGTAACCTGTTGGTTCCTTAACTAAATGCATCCAAGTCCGAAATTCTGGACGTTAATTTCCCACTCACACGTTTTCCCATGTCAAACTCTTATCCCCAAAATCCGTACTCTCTAAAAAAACTTGAGTGAACTGTTCCACTCAAGTTTCAGTGAAATGTACCTGTTCAATCAAACTTGAGTTACTTTTCACTCGGAGGCATCGTAGACGGTCTTCGAAACCGGTTGCAACCCTGCTGAAGGATTTATGCAGTCAAGCAGGTTACCGACTACCACTTAACATTCAGTTTTGCCCGGCAACCGATTAAACATAGCCGACACAGCCCGTTTTAATGAAACAAAATTTGTCAAAATAGGCCATGAAAGATAAATTACGGGGCATCGTAGACGGTCTTCGAAATCGTTTGCCAACCTGCTGATGGACTCATACAGTCAAGCAGGTTACCGACTACCACTTAACATAGCCGACACAGCCTGTTTCAGGAGACGAAATTGGTCAAAATAGTACATGAAAGCGCATTTACGGGGGCATCGTAGACGGTCTTGGAAATCGGTTGCTACCCTGCTGAAGGATTCATACAGTCAAGCAGGTTACCGACGACCACTTAGCATTCAGTTTTGCCCGGCAACTGATTAAACATAGCCGACACAGCCTGTTTTAAGAGACGAAATTGGTCAAAATAGTACATGAAAGCTTATTTATGGGGGCATGGTAGACGGTCTTTGAAATCGGTTGCCACACTGCCGAAGGATTCATGCAGTCAAGCAGGTCACCGACTATCACTTTGTATCCATCTTTGCACGGCAACCGATTAAGCATAGCCGACACAGCCCGTTTTAAAAGGCGAAATTTGTCGAAATAGTATATGGAAGATCAATTACGGGGCATCGTAGACGGCCTTCAAAATTGGTTGCCATCCTTTTGATGGATTCATGCAGTCAAGCAGGTTACCGACTACCACTTAACATTCAGCTTTGCCAGGCAACCGATTAAACATAGCCGACAAAGCCCGTTTTAGAAGACGAAATTTGTCAAAACTGTACATGGAAGATCAATTACGGGGCATCGTAGACGGCCTTCAAAATCGGTTGCCACCCTGCTGAAGGATTCATGCAGTCAAGTACGTTACCGGCTACCACTTAACATTCAATTTGTCCCGGCAACCGATTAAACATATCCGACACAGCCTGTTTTAGGAGACGAAATTGGTCAAAACAGTACATGAAAGCTCATTTACTGCGGCATCGTAGACGGTCTCCGAAAGCGATTGCCATCCTGCTGAAGGATTCATGCAGTCAAGCAGGTTACCGACTACCACTTAACATTCACATTTGCCCAGCAACCCATTAAACATAGTCGACAAAGCCCGGTTTAAAAGACGAAATCTGCCAAAATAGTACACGGAAGATCAAATACGGAGGCATCGTAGAAGGTCTTCGAAGTCTGTTACCTCCCTTTCAAGGATTCGTGCAGTCAAGCACATTACCGACTACCACTTAACATTCAGCTTTGCCCGGCAACCGATTAAACATAGCCGATAAAGCCGGAAATAAGAGACGAAATTGGTCACTCACTCACTCACTCTCACACCCCCACGCACCCCCACAATGACCACTTTACTTACTATACCTAACTGCGCATGCGGAGACTGACGCGACTTGCAATTAAAAAACACGTCATTCTGAGTCTACCCCACAAAAGCTTCACTTTGACACATCCCACGTCCCATTTAGACCAATAGTGGTCCATCTCTACCACAAACGCACTCCACGCACCTCACGCACCCCCAAAATGCCTGCTTTCTATACTACGGCCAGACTGCTCATGCGCAAAATATTAAAAACGGATAATACATTATTCCACTTGGATGCTCCTCCACGAGAGCTTCAAAATAAGACCTCATACGACACCATTGAACCACTAGGGGCTCACCTAGACCCCCCAAAACGTCCACCCAGCACTATTTACCCACGACGCATGCGCACGGTAACTTTTTCAAAAAAATACAAACCAATCCCTTCGGGATCCCGCCCACTGTGCTCTACAGCTCGAGACGAGAAAAACAAGACTTGACAACACATACCGCAAAGGAGTAAATTTCCCAGTGTTTCCACGGCGCCTGTATGGGCCTATACACAGACCTACCCGAACTTCTAAAAAAGTTCCACCGTTTAACTTCGAGACTCCTCCCATCGTGTTCTACAGCTCCAGACAAGAAAAACAAGACCCGACAACCCATACCGCAATGAACATGTTTGAATTTCCCAGTGGGACCCATATTGTCCACTGAGACAGTATGGGCCTATATCCAGACCTACCTGGACTTTTAAAAAAAAATTCACCGCTTAGCTCCGATACCCCTCCCAACGTGTTCTACAAGTCGAGACGAGAAAAACAAGATCCCGGAACCTATACCGCGAATGTCTAGGAGAAAATTTCCAGTGTGACCCACATTGTCCACTGAGCCAGCATGGGCCTATATACAGACCTACCCGGACTTCTAAAAAATTCCACCGCTTAACTTCGAGACCTCCCCCCCCCCCCACCCCATCGTGTTCTACAGTTCGAAACGAGAAAAACAAGACCCCACAACCAATACCGCAATGAACATGTGTGAATTGCCCAGTATGGACCTATCCAAACCTCCGTGAACTTTTCGAAAATTTCACCCGCTTAGCTCTGAGACCCTTCCCATCGTGTTTTACCTGGTGAGACGAAGAAAACAAGACCCCAAAACCCATAGTAAAATCCACAAAAAATGACCACCACTATACAGGCATTTTCCCGTATAGATGCAAATTTGCGAATCAGGCCCTATTTTAGGGGTGAAGTCCGTGTTCCGCTTTTTTATATTTTCGGGAACAAATCCTCAATTTACATGCACCCGCACATGACTTGATAGGCATGCCCCGATAAGCCGGAGACCGATATTAGCCCTTTTGGACATGGTTGATACGGGTTTTTCCCTATTGCAGGGGTAATGTCCGTGTTCCGCTTTTTAAACTTGATCGCCCTGGAGGAGCGCTCCACTTTGACACCTCAGTCAAACGCAATCGGTCCACCAGGGGCCTCTCTCGCTCCAAAATGTCCCAGAGAGTTTCTAAGATTGCCGGAAAATTTCTCCCGGTTCCCTGTGCATTTGTGACTACTTTCTATCCGCGGAAGCTTTTTCTCGCGACCACATCACCGCCGACCGTATCACTGCGGAGGAATACATCCCCCAAAGGTCACGTGACCGGAAGTGTCGATATCTGTGGCGCCATCGTCTGCTGCGCTGTTCCCGGCTGTAATGTCATCGCTGTGGAGGGAGGAACTCCGCAATGGGAACAGCCACCTCTCCACCTCCCCCCACGCTGTTTGAGAATAGGAGTCAATCGGTCTTTTATATACTACTAGCGGCTTTGAACGCCCCAAAAGGTGTCAATATCACCTTTATATACTACTTAGTTGTAGCCTACCTTGAAGATAAACAACCACGTTTATTTTCACTCTGATGCAGACTAATTTCCTGTCATACCCAGTATTGTCCTATCACTGTCCTGTTTTTTTCCATGCGTAACTCTCAACCATTTCCACTCGTATCAACCTTGAGAATAATAAAAACTGATACATGTATCCAATGCAAAACTCAACCAGCATAACAATTTTGTAATCGTCGGCCTGTATATGGTGACTGATGTACTTCTCCTTCATTATTGCAAGCCCAAAGAGGACAGAAATATGGGAATTAATAATAAACAGAAGAAAACAAACGCGACATGTTCAAAACCGAAAGTTTGCAGAAATGTGGAGATGACAAATAAGCGAAAGAAAGCAAACCTGACATGTTTGGGACTAAACGTAAGTTTTATTATTTATAGTAGCTCTTATTCTGTCTCTACTCCTTTTGTCTCTTTCCAATGCGTAAGTTGAAAGTCTACCTTAATGGCTCGGCGTATGGTCGTGAAACTATTTAGACACAGGGCAGATACTGAAAGAAGACAATAAAAAACAATAATCAATAATTACATTTATTTTGTACGTCAGTTATTATTTACATTTATATTGTACGTCAGTTATAGTAGTGTCAAAATCTCAAATCACGTGACCAACCTATGGCAAGTAAAGTTTCATGGTTGAATTTGGTACCTCAGGTTATTTGTCGCAAAATAAGCCCCCATGCCGGTCTGAAAAATCTGAACAGACTTCAGTAGAGTGAGAAATCCAAAATGGCCACCGGCGGCCATATTGAAAACTAACTTTTTAACCGAAGGATCTAGAAATCCCAATGTTACCTCTTTATCGACTAAGTTTAGGGCGAGGCATCCATTTCCGATACTGTTTTTGTGACCTGAGGTCTCATTGACAACCCAATCCAAGATGGCCGCCATTCATAGAGACAAAAAGCCAAATTCGGTACCGATAATCGTATACGTTATCTCCCTCACAACGAAATCAACAATTAAGAAATTGAATACATATTTATTATTCAAAGTTATTTGTGCACATTTCCTGGATTACAATGTGTTACAATGCCGCTATGCAGAGTATAGACAAGTTATATATATTCAAAAAGAAATAATAACAAAGGTGAAGCACTGAGGTTATTTACTCTCATGTCTGTGTTGCGATTCAAAGTGTAATGTTAAAAAAAAAACCCAGATAAATTCAAGCTGAATGGCCTGATACATGAACTAGCATTATCATCGAGCACTTGTTCATTGAGATGAAAGCGACCGGATAGACCCCTTTGACTTGGCATTCACTTAGAATCATCTGAGGAGACGTCCAACTCAGAGTCTAGCGCATCGGATGGCTCACATTCACCATCTGAGTCAGAACCATCACCAGTCTGTGAAAGCAAGGGCACTGCAAATTCAAGGGGAAGGGCAGGTTTTGAGTGGCGCACTGGTCTACAGCAGCCATTGATTAGTTCCCAGCCATGACCGATAGGGGAGGGATGTCTTCTCAGGTCAGGGTGGCACTGAATGTAGGCCAAGAAGTTGGCGCGCATGATGTGCTGTTTTAGACTGTCATCATCAGGAGGCAGGCGCATTAGACATTTCTTCTTCTGCATTTTCCACCTGGCTGCTCGGGTCAGTTCCAGAGAAGAACTCCGTAAATCACCATACACGTAGCGAATGACGTAGGACGTGAGATCATTCAACACCTCCTGGGTTAATGGAAGGCTTTCTCCACACTTTGAAAGGAGACTACGGGCTTCAGGACTCTTCGCCATTTTCTCATAGAGGGACGTTTTGCCATGACCATTAAAGCAGCTGTTGGCATCGCAGCCAGTCATGACATGAAATTGGATAATGCATTGGCGATGTCATCTTCAGAGCACATGCTTCTGCTGCAAAGCAGTTCCTTCTTTTTCTTCATGCAGATAACACCAGAGACATCATGTGAAATGGCAGCTGCCTGGATGTACACGTCTGTGTCCTCTGCATCGATGATCACTGAGTTGCTGTAACCAGATGACCTCAAAGCCATGTAGCACGACAGGATGATTGTGTCAGCTACACACTGATTGAAGCCCAGGTTATCTTTGGCATTGCCAAATGAGAGGCTCACGCACTCCTCGCCGACTGAGTACAGTAGCTCCTGATTGATGGACTGGGCAATTTCAGAGAGTCGAGTCTTGATCAGGGTTTGGAGACGTACCTTGTTGCTTGCGCTGCACAGAAAGGTCTTAAACTCGCGGAATGAGGGAAACTTGTCGCCTGACTTCATGAAGACATTGGGGATATGACCTTGCCCTGGATGCGCAACTCGCGTTCATCAACTTTGATGGATTCACTGTGGTCGTAGGGATCATTGACACAAATGATGGTAGTAGCGTCCACATGGCGCGCGAGGATCGTAGAGGCGATTTTTGTAGTGTAGTCACCCCACGTGTAAGGAGACCCATCACCCTTCTCTCTGTCCTCTGTTGTAAGAGATGCAAGCCGCCAAATCATGCCCATGTCAACCAACGGCGTGTAGGATGGGACATCAAGTGACTGTTGTGTCAGCTTCTGGAGAAGCTTGCTCTTCTGAGTTTTCCTGAAGGTGCCATTGACATTGAATAGTGTCACGACACTCTTCAGTCAGACAGTGTTTCATGACTTCAGAGAGCGACTCCAGACCACTTACATCTACAAGGTTGACCACGGGCGCCAGTGCCCTGCTCTCCATTTCCCCTTGCTTCACCTTGAGGTTTTCCGAAGTAGCTTTGCTAACTTGGGCATTAGCGAAAGTGAGACGTTTGTTGCGCTTGATGCGATCATGGAGACGCTACTACCATCATTTGTGTCAATGATCCCTACGACCACAGTGAATCCATCAAAAATGATGAGCGCGAGTTGCGCATACAGGGTCAAGGTCATATCCCCAATGTCTTCATGAAGTCAGGCGACAAGTTTCCCTCAGCCCGCGAGTTTAAGACCTTTCTGTGCAGGGCAAGCAGCAAGGTACGTCTCCAAATCCTGATCAAGATTCGACTCTCAGAAATTGCCCAGTCTATCAATCAGAAGCTACTGTACTCGATCGGCGAGGAGTGCGCGAGCCTCTCATCTGCCAATGCCAAAGATAACCTGGGCTTCAATCAGTGTGAAGCTGACACAATCATGCTGTCGTGCTGCACGGCTTTGAGGTCATCTGGTTACAGCAACCCAGTGATCATCGATGCAGAGGACACAGACGTGTACATCCAGGCAGCTGCCATTTCACATGATGTCTCTGGCGTTATCTGCATGAAGAAAAAGAAGGAACTGCTTTGCTGCAGAAGCATGTGCTCTGAATATGACATCGCCAAATGCATTATCCAATTTCATGTCATGACTGGCTGCGATGCCAACAGCTGTTTTTATTGTGATGGCAAAACGTCCTTCTATGAGAAAATGGCGAAGAGTCCTGAAGCCCGTAGTCTCCTCTCAAAGTGTGGAGAAAGCCTTCCGTTGACCGAGGATGTGTTAAATGATCTCCAGTCCTACGTCATTCGCTACGTGTATGGTGATTTACGGAGTTCTTCTCTGGATCTGACCCGAGCAGCTAGGTAGAAAATGCAGAAGCAGAAATGCCTAATGCGGCTGCCTCCTGATGATGACAGTCTAAAACAGCATATCGTGCTCGCCAACTTCTTAGCCTACATTCAGCGCCACCCTGACCTGAGAAGACATCCCTCCCCTATGGGTCATGGCTGTGAACTAACCAATGGCTGCTGTAGACCAGTGCGTCACTTAAAACCTGCCCTTCCCCTTGAATTTGCAGTGCCCTTGCCTTCACAGACTGGTGATGATTCTGTCTCAGATTGTGAATCTGAGGCATCCGATGCGCTAGACTCTGATTTGCACGTCTCCTCAGATGATTCTAACTGAATGCCAAGTCAAAAGGGTCTATCCGGTCGCTGTGCTCGATGATCGATGATAATGCTAGTTCATGTATCAGGCCATTCAGCTTGAATTTATCTGTTTTTTGTTTTAACATTACACTTTGAATAGCAACACAGACATGAGAGTAAATAATCTCAGTGCTTCACCTTTGTTATTATTTCTTTTTGAATATATATAACTTGTTTGTACTCTGCATAGCGGCATTGTAACATATTTTAATCCAGGAAATGTGCACAATACTACTTTGAATAATAAATATGTATTCAATTTCTTAATTGTTGATTTCGTTGTGAAGGAGATAACATATATGATTATCGGTACAGAATTTGGCTTTTTGTCCCTATGAATGGCGGCCATCTTGGATTGGGTTGTCATCCTTGACCTCTGGTCGAAAAAACAGTATCAGAAATGGATTCCTCGCCCTAAAATTAGTCGAAAAAGAGGTAACATTCAGATTTCCAGACCCTTTGGCTAAAAAGTTAATTTTCAATATGGCCACCTCGCTCTACTGAAGTCTACCCAGATTTTTCAGACCAGCATGGGGCTTATTTTGCGACAAATACCATAAAGTACCAAATTCAACCATAAAAAATTACTTGCCAGAGGTTGGTCACGTGACTTGAGATTTTGACCCTACTATTATTCAACTGGTTGTTAATCCTAGATCAGGACTCGAGGCCCGATCTCGGGTGAAAATATACGCGCATTCGAGGTATGAGGAAAATGTAAGAAATATGCTTCCCGAATTTTCAACTCAATACGCGTGTAACTCAGAGTTATTTTTAAGGATTCATCTTTTTCTAGAACTACTACTAGATCATACTATCTAATAATTACTACGTCCCAAAGTACTTAAAGTGATTTGCCATATTACATGTATATTGTTTTAAGAGTCTTGCATAAAATATATTGTATTGTATATTTCTGACCACGAGGCCAACTTTCTGGACACTACGGTATTCAAAGGGCATAAACACAGCCTTTAATCCATTCTTGATATCGTGTGCTATTCAAAGCCTACGGAGACATATAGCACAGCACACGTTCTGTTTCAAACCTTTCATCACTAGTGAAACAACCAGGTATGTTCGAAACTGCAGTAATGTTTCGGACTTTGAAGAAAAATCAGAAATCTTCAAATCAAAACTTTTACTCAGAGGTTACAAAATCTCTAAAATAGATAAAAATACGAGCAAAGTTGACTTTGCTAACCGCGCCTGCTTACTCAAACGTAAAATAAAGGATAAAAGCCAAGTCTGCAAATACAGACCTCTGCGGTTTATTACTACCTTCGACCCCAAGATGGCAAACCCGAGAAGTATACTCAATAAGCATTGGACTTTGACTGACAGAAATACAAACGTCAAAAGAGTATTCCCCTTTCCACCCCAAATCGCATACAGGCTAGGCAAAAACTTAGGGAAAATTCTACAAGAATCTAAAGTCTATGCTGAATAAAAGCCATGATTTTTTGTCATCGTTGGATCCTGTGGAGGATTTACGAAGAGCATTATTCCAGCTCTAAAATTATCCGAAACACTGAGGATGTACATACACCACCGTTTGTCATATTTCCTTATGCACACAATAATACATTTAATTGCTACGGGACAGTGTCGAGTCTTGAGTCTACACCAGTTTATTGTGGGTGCGGCTCCATAGATCAGATTTTTCTGAATTGTTACACCCATTATAGTGAAATGTTATACCTGATCATGATAACATATATATCGAATGATATTCATACTGGTGCATCGGTATGATAAATTACGAATGTTCATTTAGGTGATCACCTAACAGAATGTTGTCAGCCTAATGTCCCAAACACTGTTATGATAACAGGAACATCATCAGAACAAGAGCTTTATAGGTTTCAATATGGGCACACTTGTAAATGCAGAAATCAAATCATAAGAGGCACACCGCAGCGTTAAAAATTGGATGTCACACGAACAAAGCCAGTGTCAAGTTCGAATTTAATTTCTGCCCGCATTCAGCGGTATATAATATCTCTCTTTTTAACTGTACGGACCATAAAAAACAGACTGCGATAGGTTACTGAAGGGGTATTGTTCGTGGAGTAATTATGAGATTTACCATTACTAATCGCATATGCCAGACTGTAAACCAGCGTGTTCCTGTAAATAATTGACGGACTGGTAATGCGCGGCTTAATTTTCCCTCTGGCGGCAAGTCCCCTGCGATAACAGTAAGTCGCCTCTTGATTAGGCCACACAATATATTTCCGGTTGTCCGAATTTACATTCAGATGCAAACGTATATAGGAAGCTTTAAAAACGATCATTCATCCGTAATATGTATACTGTAAATATCCTTTCTACTCATTGTAGATATATTTTCATTGCCTTATTCTGTAACATGGAGTGATTGATCGATTGCATTTGTCCCCATTTGACGGAATTCACAGTTTCGTTAATGTGAAGTGTTAATTCTGTTTTCGTTTTAATTATAAGAAGGCCCAATGCTTCTTGTTCATAACTGAATCTGGAAAGTACAACACGAACTGATGACACACCGTTGTGCATCAGGGAGAATGCTGCATTCGACGCCAAATACGCCAATAAAGAAAGTTTTTCGACTAGAGGTTAAACTAAATTTAATAATAATAAACAGTGTTTTGACGCAGGACGAACGGTATTTCCCAGTTTCTCACTGAACAGTGGTGAGTCATGTGATTTTCTGGCTATAGAAGACCTGAGTTGGCTGTTTGTGGGGTCCCTTTTTCCTCATTTTTTTAACCCTATCTGCCCTGGGCTTTTTGGGACCTGTCCAGGCCTGGGGGGGACGAAATGGCCCCCCCTAATTATTTTTCTTACCCCTTGAGGTAGGGAGCTGAAACTTATCACACTATACCCTTGGGTCAAGCTCTACCAGAAAAAATCCAAGATGGCCGCTTTGATGACGTCACAATGACGTCATTTTCAAAAACCGCATTTTTTTGTCGATTTTTCGGTCAGATTTTTCGAATTTTTTATTTTTACAATTTCTCCTCAGAAACTGCATGATAAATTAATAAATATTAATGTGATGTGAAATAAAACAGTTTTTGCCCACTTTTCATCGCGGAAAAGCAGAAATTTTGAAAAAATATGACAAAAATATCACTTTCTGCTACCCCATGTGGCCGCCATCTTGGATTTACCCATGATCCTCTGCCCGGGGGTCATGCAAATAGGCTCAAAATGACCCCAATATGACAAACCGTAAAGTCACGGAGTTTCAGCTCTCCAATTTTTGTCGTTCCGGATATAGCGCAGAAAGTTTGGTATTGGGGGCCATTGGGCCCCCCATGCCAGGTAGGGTTAGAAGAGATGTTCCAATGGCGTACTCTCACTCAATACTTGAGTGAGATTTTCGCTCAGCTTGAGTTACTTTTCGCTCAACTTAAGTTAAATGCACTCACCTTGAATGACATTCACTCAAGCATAAGAGTGGAAATTAATCCCACTCAAGTTGAGTGAACTTGAGGGGTTTTAACTCAAGTTCAGTGATAATGACTCAAGTTGAGTGAAAAGTAACTCAAGTTTGAGTGAACAGGTACATGTCAGTCAAACTTGAGTGGAACAGTTTACTCAAATTTTTTTTATAGAGTACGGATTTTATGCATAAGTGTGTGACATTGGAGAAATTAACGTCCAGAATTTCGGGCTTGGATGCATTTCGTTAAAGAACCAAATTAACAAAAAAAAACAGGTTACACAAAGAAATATCTCATTCCTCCGAATGCCTAACCTGAAATGCCTTCACCACCGATTTAAGTATATATGATCAGGTATTTTGTACAATATGTTAGTCAATATGGGGTGGCGCTCCCTGACCATTCAGAAGGAAATATGTGTAGCCTGTTTGTACGGCCCATACTGGCGAGAGTAGAACATGAACAAATAAGTTCACTTAAATTCACACGTGCGAACGACATGTGCCATTAAACATGATAGGGAAAATAAAATAACAGGGCAAATTTGAAAAAGAGTAGAATTTGGTTCAAAATGAATCAGTTTAGAGCATTTCGCTAACAATCTCAACCTGAGGACATAAGCTGATGAAATTCAGGACATTTCACCCTGCAGACATTTCTCCAATCAGACATCCCCCATGCGGACATTTTCCCCGGCAGATATTTCCTCCTTCCTATTTATTCTTGGACTATGACTTAGTGCTAATGTGTTACAAAGTAAAACTATTGATAAAGACAATTTGGAGCATTTTTTCTTTTATTTGTAAATATATTTTCAATAGGCTTGCTTTGACATGATTTCCCACTCCTTATTCATGTTTAAGATACTGTTAACAAGTTCTGTATGACTTAGTAAAAAACTGTAACAAAGTTACAATTAAAAGAAAAAATAGATTTTTATTTGATATGATTTCAGACAATAACTCATGGTATCAATAAAGACAAAAAAAAGACATTGTTGGATAATATTTTTGGGCTAATATGACAATGTTCACAGTACTTTTTTCTTTCAACTTTATTCACCAATTCAAATAATTACTTAATTTCTAAAACTATGTAAAAATATTATTTGGTTTGTTATTTTTATCCTGAGAGTTAGCTTGGCTGTTGCCTGAGTAGAATCAGTCGGTGCTTGACACAATGAAATTCGTTGTTTTGTTTGTCTTTAAAACCTCCGATTACACCTTTATTATCCTAACTCAGCCTGTGGTTGACATTAGATAAGTAATTGGTTAGTATGTCTTTGAGATTTATTTATCTCTGTGTGATATATGTTACCCTACATGCATATCACGTATGCTATTATTCAATCATGCAAAAACAGAAAATTATACTATGTATAACATAAACATGAATTATCGCTGAATAGTTAATTAAGACGGACAGCTATTAACTAATACTATTGTTTAATCATGCCAAATTATAGAAAAAATAGGAAAACAATGTTCAAAATTGTTTTTGTCAATATTTCAACCTTGGTACACATTCGTCCAAATTCAAAGTACAACAGTGTACAGAAAGGGGGAAATGTCTTAAGAGGGAAAAGTCTGCAAGGAGAAATGTCCGCAGGGGGGAATGTCCGCGCATCAAGCTGGTGATATGTATATATTCATCGAACATCGATTTTGCACGAGAAAACAGTAATGATTTAATTTTTGACGATCTGCACATTTTGCCTTTGACGTTTCTTCGATATCAATCAAATGATCTAAACTGGATATACACTAATACTTAAATTCCAACAACAAAGTTAATGATCTCAATCCCGGACTTAATTATAATTGAAGGTAATCCATGAACAATATATTTTACCACATAGCAGCGGCATATGGATCTGATCCCTACCCGAGGCCTACAGCCTGTTGCAGTTCAATTTATAACTGGTTTAATTTTGGAGAATATGCAATATGCATCACCTTATCACAGAAAGGACTACTATATTACACTGATTATAGTTCTGGCAGCTTGAGGTTAAAACTACAAATGTGATTCAGTTTTCATTGATCAAAAATATATCCTTTGTTGTAAGCATGGGAAAGAGTGCAACAGTGTGAACCGCAAATTCAAGCCTGCAAGGCACATTTATTTAGGACTGACTTCATTTATCTCGGGAATCCAAGATTGTGCCTTTTCAATCTATGTTTACCAAGGAAGACATTTGCTAAGCCACACATATAGAAGATATGTGGTATTCATACAAAAAATACATGTAACTTTGCCCTGGAAAATAATTTGGATAATATGTATCGACATTGGATAATGATAATACGATTAGATTAGATTAGATACCTAACCTCATCCGGATATAATAAAATCACAATGTCTCATTGATTCCATGGGCTAAAATGAGGAAAGGCAGCGTAACTTTGCTCGGTCCTTCCCCCTCCCGCATTCCCCCGCCCTACATCATCACCCTAGACCAATACGCTGAATTATATCATTGGGAAGATATACCAACGTTAATTTGAAAATGCCGCTGTATGCATGTATGCGTTGAACGGAACGTTCCTGTAATATCCCAATATTAATAAAAAACACTCCTTATTAATTATGACATATACACATTCCATATCTGCCCGTATAACTGGGTGTGTGCTCGCGATATTTATAGACACCAAATCTGTTTGAGAACAAACACTATGTATCAGCATATATTAAGTCTTAAGATGAACCTAAGAAGGCTTAAGATGAACCTAAGATATCTTAAGATGAACCTAAGATGTCTTAAGATGAAGTCTAATATAAAACACTTAGAATACCTTGAATATAAAGAAGGCCATACTGTACTCCACATCAAGTTTTCTCTCGTATTCAAAGTTACTTGAACTGATTACATCCTAGAACATCTTTACTCGGCAAAACAGATCAGATCTACAACTTATCTTGGCGTCTGGGCCCTTCGTGTTAATTTCCGCTCATATTTGGTGATTAACAGTAGATATGAATAGCTAAACCGCGATATCGTCTGCGCGTCACCGATAATGCCGATAAGAGACACACCCATCCTGCCTCACGAACAGTTATCTCTACCGCTGCCTCGACCCTTGACATCAAAGACCGACCGCTCAGATATAATCGGTGATTTATTCATTTGTCACCACTAACGGAAACACATTTGGGGCGCCTAAACGCTGGTGTTTACAAACGTCACCAGTATAATCAGTTTAAGGGGACGATAACACTGACATTAAGGAAAATCAGCAGTATGGGTTAGTGTCAAAACGGAACGCACAATACCGCTAGTGGTGACGTTTTCTTGAAATCATCGATATGCATCGAAACAAGACCAGTAGGAAAACGGAGCAAGTTACTGGTGATTTTTTGGCACTTTGTCACCACAGCTTGTTCACAGTGCACATTCCCATCGTCCAGGTAAATGCAACGGTTGTGGTAATTGGGTCACGTACATGGCCAAGGTGTTGTCAGGAAACACATCCAGCGAACTATTACTGGGTAGGGTCAGACAAAACATGGCGACTGAGCTGTCCTGCTGCTGCTGTTGGTTTTAACACGTGTTCCAGGCTTTGGGCAGTTGTGACGGGCGGTGACCTGCTACGTGTCACGGCTCTGGAGATGTGGAGTGTCTGGATCAAGGGTAGTTTTTTAAAGGAGTGAAAAGAGGGTGCCCGTCGTTGTGGTGTTTTGGGGTGGCGGGGGGGTGCCTCCGGTTCCCACTCGGCTTCCTAAGAAGGTGGAGGGGCACTCGGCGATTTTGGATCCGCTGCATCCAGACCCAGCGCTGCGGAAGCCTTTAGCGAAGACCTTCCATCCTCCAGGATCCGTGTGCGACCTGCGTTGACGCATCAGGTCATTCACTAAATCCGTCATGTGGGTACCCCGAGGACCACCTGATTCTGTACCAGTAGTTCGCCTTTATCATCCCAAGTCATCTTAGGATTCTGTTTTATCCGTTGTATTACCAGGCCAGCTTGTTTCTTGAACGACGCAGGTACACTCTTCAGGACTTCGTATTCGACCCACTTTGGGGCTGTGGGTGGTACCCCTAGGAATAGCGGCTGTTGGAGCGGTGCTGAAGTCGGTGGTGTGTCGCGTGGTGGTGATGGTAGTGGTGCTGGGGTGGAGAGGGTTTTGTATTGATCCACGAACGTCATGTACCGTTGAAGCGTCTCATTGTACCGTTGTACTTTCTCACTGTCGCTTAGCTCCGGTCTTTGTAAGATCTGTTGCATCTCTTCGTCGAGGGTGTTTATGGTCTTCACCCTAGATGGAACAGGGTAGGGCGATTGGAGGTTTTGAAGAAACCGTGGTTCGACGAGGACCGTATTATTCGTGTGGTCCATTGCCGACCGAAGAGTCCAACCAATACTGGACCCAACACGGTAGCGGCCAACGAGAAAATCGCCTTTCTGTAACACCTTTTTCTTTTGTGTTTGAGAGACTCGCTTCTGAACTTGGTCTTCTGAGACGGAGTCAGTGATACGTTGCACAGACGGCGTACAAGGTCAGGGTTCGCACCGTGTACAATGGTTCGGACCAGCTCGGGTTGGGCCGCCTTCAATACACGGAGCTTCGGGGCGTGCTTCCGTACCCGCACAGACATCATGTACAACTAATACTAGAACCCATAACTCTCTCCTTTTTATCCTTTTCCGGGCTACCTCCAGAATATTGAACAGAGACAAAGTCAACCATGATGTGGTATTAATTCTTTTATTATCCCCATCATCAAACACACACCCCAGCTGGGGGAGCCACTGTGGGTGTTTTTACATTATTTTTGCATATGTTTGGTGGGTCTCTCCGGGAAAGATTCCGGTCCGTAGTCGAAGGTGATCGGGGGTGGCCAAATTGAGACCGAATAGCATATACCCGTGCTGAGTGGTTGGCGCATCTTTAAAGGCTTCCAACACAAACGGTGTGCGGCCTGTCTCGCCAGGTGCAGCAGTTGAGTGGTATCTCTCGGGTTTTTGAAGACCACCGGGTAGTGGGCATTTAAGCTGATGTTCCGATGTTCCTTGTTTTTACTGAACAGATTCTGCACAATGTAGATGATACTGGGCCGCCGATGATGGCTGCCTTTGCTAAAGAGTTGGGTGACCCGCGTATCCGTCTCCGCCATGAGATCATCCAGCACCATTAAAGTATCCGGTTCCAAATCGGCCAGGTTGGGTAGGCCTTCCACAAACGTGATGTGGGGCATTGCTGCATACGCTTCCTGCCATTCTCCGTAACACCACACGACTCGGGCAATGGGTGGGATGATCATGCTGTCGGCGTGTTGAAGGAGCTTCCTGACGATGTGCGTTTTGCCGAAGCCCGACGGTCCTGCGATGACGCAAGTAAAGGATGCTGCCATCGAGGGTCCATGGTTGGAGGTGTATCCGCTGTCGTGGTAACCCGCTCTTGTAAATTTGGTACGAGTGAACTAGGGTGGTGGTGGGTAAAACGTCGGTGGCCGTTGTCGATGGGCGTTCACTGTGAGTGATGAAATCCGGTGGGTTTTGAGACGTAGTTGGTGTGCTTGGTGTAGAGCTCGATGTGGACTGTATACTCGGTGTGGAGCTCGATGTGGCTTGTACACGTGGTGTGGTGGTGATGACTGGGTTCGTTTCGATCACGGGGTTGAATGGTGTAGAGAAGGTCTGTAGACTGCTTTGACTGCCACTCACAGCTGGAGTTCTAAGTTGGTTAAGTATACTGCTGAGATATGCTACCTCGTCTAAACACTCCTCCGTACAACACACTCAGAAGGGTTAGCAATATCACCACAAAGCCCTCTTGCGCTTTGCGCGTTTTGGGAGACGCTGTGTTCAGAGGCAGCTGCCGTTGGTCCATAGCGCCGTGTTCATGGTCGAACGTGGAATGAAGGATGACGGTAGTGGAGTCTGGCTTTATAGTCGTTTCACCTGGTTGGCCGCGACCCAGAAATTGAAGGAGCTGGGCCAGCCTTGCCATTTCACGAAATGAAACAGTTTGCCACGGCGTCGCCCGGTTTTCAAAATCTGTTCCAATGTGTAATAGTCTTGCTTTGTTTTTACGACAGGCTGCAATTCCGTCTCGTAAAACGTCCCTAGCAACGGTTCCCCTTAAAGATCTTCCAGTTCATAGACTCGCTGTTATCGACGTAGGCGGCGTTTAATCAGGAAGTGCTCATCGCTCCAGTTGGGCAGGTAACTTTTCTCAAGTTGACCTTTGACTTACTGATCCGTACAGGGTCCCCGACCTTGAACACCTCTTCCAGCGTTCGCTGCTATTGCCTGGGTTACAAGACACGCCATACTTGGGCTTCATTGCGTTGGGTCACGGTAATGGAGGCTCTCTCTATACTCCGGTGATAGGCTCGATTGTAACCACTCACAAGTTTCGGGAGAAAATCGATGTACCGCCTTGTATTCTTATAGGTGAAATATTTATACATGCGGCCTTTTAATGTCCTGTTGAACCTTTCCACAACGGAAGCCTTGGTCTCGTTGTACGTATGGAATAAAAACACCTTCTGGGCTTTCAGAAACTGTTGGAACGGTCTGTTGAGGTTACAAATACAAAGGTTTGCGCCCGGTCTTGAAGATGTCCTTGAACGCCGCTATGAGATTCGCCCCCGTTTTCGTCGGGATGGGTACCACCCACGCATACTTCGACAGGATATCGATGCACGTCAAGATATACCGATTCCCATCGTTGTATTTGGCAAAGGGGCTCATATCGACCAAATCCGCTTGCCACTGGACATCTATACCACCCACGATGAAACGGTTCCGTAGAAAATGGCGATGTAAGGTATAGGTGTCGTGTTTTTTTTTAACCAATCTCGGACTTGGGCACGTTGTATCCCCAGGGATTTGGCCGCTCGATAGAGAGCCGACAATGCACTATAGGCCGCTGGACTGGAGTGTAGTATAAGTTATCCTACACTTTCTCCCAGCTCTTCATCGTGACAAATGATGATGGACCCTGGCTCTATCGTTTATTTATAACGGTGTTTTTTGGGGCCGGAGTTTCTTTCTGATTTTCTTCGTTGGCGTCTGCCAGCACATTGTCCATGGTAAATGACCAGTCCAGCTTGTCTGATGACCGCTCTTCCTCCGTAAGCACTTGGTCCACATCTGCCACGGCATCTTCCAATGCAGACCATAGAACAGGGCGAAGGGTAAAATACACTGTACCCCCATCTAGCCGAGACAATTGAGCAAAGAAGGGGCCGCGTCAGATGTACAAATCGTGACACAAGTGGATGAGATCGCCGTCCAGTTCACCAGACAACACGCGTTTGAATTGGTCCAGCCCTCCAGGGACAGACGAATGTTAGCCGGGCACGGTTGTGTAGGGCCTGCATCACAGATGTCTCCCACCTCCTCCATGATATCGAACTCATCCGCATAGACGTGCCGGAAAACCTCGGGTGTCTAGCTGAGAAACGCCCTTATTATATGCTCCGCCATGGTCAGTACGTGAATGGTACAAGATTTGACTGTCTCTCGTATTTATAGGGAGAAAAAGTGTATGACGTGAGATCAAAGGATCGGGTGGTCATGTCACTAGGCTGACAATCTAGCCGGATAATCAATGGCATCGTCGTCTGCCTCCGCTTCAACGCTGGGTTTGGTAATTTGTTCGTTGGGTTCTGCCGCCGCTTCACTCAGGGCACGAGCCCAGCCTAACTGAACAGCACCGCTCTTCCGGTGTACACAGGTGGTCCACGATAGGCACCACTTTCTCGAACGCTGTCCACAGATCGGGGTCTAGGGGTGAAGTCTCGCGTAGGGTCTTGGTAACGGCCCATGCGTGGGAAGAAGGGTCCACGGTGCACGTAGATGGCATTGTCTATGTGGATGAGGCTTCCGTCGAGCTCACCGCTCAACACCCGATTAAATTTGGTCCAGCCGTCACGGTGTAGCGTAACCGTATTCGATACGGTCTCAGCGCGCGACCAGAAAACATCTCCACGGTGTTCAACGATGGTGACTTTATCTTCATAGTCGTGTAACCCCACCCGGGGTGTAAGGGGAAGGATGGCTCGTAGGACTGGTGACATGGTTGACCCAATGACGAAAGGTGAATGACACACACTCTGACTGTCTCTCGTATTTATGGTCAGGTCCCTCGGTGACATGGTTGACGCAATGACGATCGATGAATGACGCACACTGTGACTGACCATCGTATATATCGGTTGCACATAAGCGCATCTGTGGAGGCTCTGAAGAGCCGTTCTTTTTTAGTCTGTCATTGCCACAGCGTCAGGGTCAATAGGACAAAGACCATTACCAAGCCAACGAGCCGTGGCTGGTTCCGGCGTGAGCGCTCGTGGTCCATAGTCCGGGCATCAAGGATGGCTGTCATAGTCCAGTAGTGGTGAGTGATAGCACACCTCTCCATCGAGTGCACTCTGTCGAGGACCGCTTCTGTGAACGCTTTCAGGATCTGGCGTCGCCCTTCGTTGGCGTCACCATCTGCAAATATTAACCTGTTTTATAGACCATTTCACAGATGCGCCCCTATGCGTAGCTCTACGGGTGTAGTGCGTGGTACGTACTATTCTGATTGTTCAGTCCAAAAAGAGAGCAACAACAACAACAAAGATTACAGGTCAATCATTTTATTATCCCCTCCATCATAGTACATCCACTCTGGAGGAACCGCTATGGATGTGTTTACATGCGGATGTTAAAGGGTAAAAGGTTAAAAGTTAAAGCTCATGTCAGCGGTTAAAGGTCATTTCCGGTCACTTGACAGTAAACATGGAAAAACCCGGATGTAAAATGAGGACCCAGATGTAAAACCACAGTACCCAGATGGAAGACGGAGGAACGACGGGAAAAACCCACTGGGAAATCCGGATGTTGACAAGGTCCCGGATGTAAAATCCACTGCCCACACACACACACACACTCACGCACACATATACACACACACACACACACAAACACGTGTGCGCACACACACACACGTGCGCGCGCGCAATGCGGCTCAGTGGTACACCAGTACATCTCTGTCCTCGGGTTGGAGGTAGATGAACTGAGCGTGCTAAAAATAGATCACCAGCAAGCGTACCAGAAAAGGGAATCATCCGACACGCCGTCAATCACCAAGATGTTCATTTGCACAACTTGGCAGAAGCAGTTTACTGTTTATTGCTATAAGTTCCACGGTTTCATGTATTTTTTCGTGCCAATACGATTCTGGGAAAAACTGAGGGCTCCCCACTGGCCATTTAACATGGATAAATGGATGGTAATATTGTCGGAGACCCTCTTCTATACATGGATGCTTCGGAAGGATGGATACAGGCTATCTATTGGCCCGGAGAGGGCCGTGCCTTGCCGGAAGGGGGATCTTTGACCTTTTGACCTGAATGTGACCTTTGACCTTTTGATCCTAAATTCACCCGCGCACTTCCGCGCTGCGGCCGGGCCGGGTCCGGGAAAACCCGCATGAAAAATCCGGATCATAATTCTGAGGAAAAATTGGAACTCTTCTGTGTTCGGAGGTAGTTTTAGTGGAATCGGAAGTGACGTCGCACACTTGCGCAGAACCCACACCACCAAACCATAAACATGGATCCATAGTGGTTTAGTATCCCAAACACACCCCCACGCACCCCCAAATTGCCTTCTTTCTATACTACGACCAGACTGCGCATGCGCAGACTATTAAACACGGATGATACATTAGCCCAGTCGGATGCTGCTTCACGAGTGCTTCAAAATAAGACCTCATACGACTCCATCGAATCAATGGTGAACCATATCGGCCCCAAAATGGCTATTTCCTTAAACTTGGTATACTGCGCATGCACAGAATGACGTCAGTTTTACGTCACATCCACCCAGTCAGATGCTCCTTCACGAATGCTTCACATTGATGCCTCGCTCGACCCCATCAGACCATTAGGGTCCCCGGTCGGCCACAAAACGTTCCTTCCAATGCACTTGTTTCACAATTCCCTGTCTGCGCATGCGTAGAATGTTGAACACGGACGAGACACTAGTCCACGGGGATGCTCCCTCACGACTGTTTTACATTGATACCTCACTCGACTCCATCGGACCATCCCCTCGCATGCTCCTTTACGAATGCTTCACAGTGACATCTCATGCGACTCCATAGGACCAATAGTGGCCCATCTAGACCCCAAAACGTCTATTTCCATACACTTTGTTTACTGCGCATGCGTAGAATGACGTCAGTTCCACGTCACACCCATCCCAGTGAATGCGCCTTCGCGAATACTTCACATTGATACCTCATACGACCCAATCGGACCATGCAGTGTATTTGAAGTTTGGGGACTACTTTTTCTCCGCGGAGGCAGACCGCATCGCCGCCAAACCGCATGACCGCGGAGGAATCTCCTAACATGTCTAAACATGATCCAAGATCAGATGATGGACGGGATGAGAGGATACAGGTCAGTGCATGCTCAAGTGCACTTATTGACCTTTGATCTCTCACCTCACGATATGCAAATTTTTGAGGTCAATGAGAGTCAATATCATTGTTGTATACTACGTATCTGTTCTGGGATTTTTGGGAGGCCTTGGAAGGGACCATATCGGCATGAACATTTTTCTTACCCCTCGAGCTGGGAGGCTGAAACTTACCACACTATACCATTGGGTTAAGCTCTATCAGAAAATTTGAAAAATCCAAGATGTCTGCTTTGATGACGTCACAGTCACGTCATTTTCAAAACAGACATTTTTTACTCAAGTAATTTCTTCGCAAAAACTGCATGAAAAATTAGTGAATAATAACTTGATGTGAAATAAAATAGTTTTTGCTCACTATTCCCGCAGAAAAGCAAGAATTTTGAAGAAAAATGACGAAAGCATCACCTTTTAAGTAACCCACATGACCGCCCATTGGAATCCACCAATGATTCTGTGCTTTACGGATTATGTAAATATGCTCAAAATGACCCCAATATGATAATCTACAAAGTCATGGAGTGTCAGCTCTCTGTTTGTTGTCGTTCTGGAGATGAAGTAGACAGTTTGGTAGGGGCAGCCATTAATGCCAGTTAGGGTTAAAAAACCGTCCAGAAATGTGTATTCTTATAAGGCTTGGGATTTTGATATTTTACGGGGGGGGGAGAAGCTAAATGTTAGTCGTACCTCTTGGAATATGGGGTTGTATATATCTCGCGGTCAAGCTCTACCAGAACATACAAAAAAGTGATGCAGTGACGTCACATTTCTAGACCATATAATATTTACCGGTACGCACTTTCTCCGCAAAAATTGCAGAATAAATTAGGAAATACTTATCTCGTGTGAACTAAAAACCAGCATCTGTGTGCAAAAAAAACGCGCAAAAAAACAAAAGCATAATCTCGACTGAAACGCGTCGACCGTACGCGTTTCAGTCGCGATTATGCTTTTGTTTTTTTGCGCGATTTAGGCGAGTTTTCCGGCTGCGATTAATAAATTATAGTCGCGAAAATGTTTTTTTTCACTCGCGTTTATGAACAAGTTATTTCTGCCTTGTACTGTAACCTACGGTTTACTCATTCATTAGACTGTTCACGAACCAGGGGAAGTCATTTTACTTTGCGTTGAATGTAACAGTAAAGTCTATCCAGTCTAGGCGATTTTGTGTGTATTATGGAGTGAATCTCTTATAGAAAATGTTCCAAAATCTAAGATGATCGCTCTGATGACGTAAGATGCGTCGCAGTGACGTAGGATTCGGCATTTCATAAAACTGCACTCTTGGGTAGATTATTCGGTTCGATTTGTTTGGGGGGGTGTGAGGGCAGTCACATTTCTCTTTAAACGAGAGATCCTGAAGGATCTTGGCGCCCACCATTGTCCCATAATTGTAAGCTAATTACAAGAGGATCTTTTTGTCCATTGTTACTAAGACGATCGGACAAAAAAAGACATCTTGCACAACTAGGCCCCATGTGGGACCTGTGTACCAAATTTCAGAAAGATCCATGAAACATTTCCTGAGAATTCACGATAACAATGTTTCACAGGGAAATTCAAGATGGCCACTTGGCAGCCATATTGGATTTCGAATCGGACCAGAAAAGGTATCTTATACAACTGGGCCACAAGGGGAATCTGTGTACCAAATTTGAGGAAGATCCATGCAGTACTTCTTGAGAAATCACGATAACAAAGTTTCATTGGGAAATCCAAGATGGGCGCCTGGGGGCCATATTGGATTTTCAATTTCAAACGAAAAAGGTATCTTGCACAACTAGATCATAAGGTGAACCTGTGTACCAAATTTGAGAAAGACCCATGCAGTACTTCCTGACAAATGACGATAACAAAGTTTCATGCGGAAATCCGAGATGGCTGCCTGGTGGCCATATTTTCGAATCGGACCAACTAGGCGACAAGGGGAACCTGTGTACCAAATTTGACAAAGATCCATGCAGTAGTTCCTGAGAAATTACAATAACAAAGTTTCATGGGGAAATCCAAGATGGCCGCCTGATGGACATATTGGATTTTGGAATCGGACCAGAAAAGGTATGTTGCACAACTGGATCACAAGGGCAAGCTGTCCACCAAATTTGAGAAAGATCCAGGCAGTACTTCCCGAGAAATCACGATAACAAAGTTTCATGGGGAAATCTCAGAGGGCCGCCTGGTGGCCATATTGGATTTTCAATTTGAAACGAAAAAGGTATCTTGCACAACTAGATCATAAGGTGAACCTGTGTACCAAATTTGAGAAAGACCCATGCAGTACTTCCTGACAAATGACGATAACAAAGTTTCATGCGGAAATCCGAGATGGCTGCCTGGTGGCCATATTGGATTTTCGAATCGGACCAAATAAGGCATCTAGCACAACTAGATCCCAAGGGAAACCTGTGTACCAAATTTGAGAAAGATCCATGTAGTACTTCCTGAAGAATGACGATAATGTTTCATGCGGAAATCCAAGATGGCTGCCTGTTGGCCATATTAGTTTTTCGAATCGGACCAGAAAAGGTATCTTGCACAACTAGAACCCAAGGCGAACCTGTGTACCAAATTTGAGAACGATCCATGCAGTAGTTTCTGAGAAATCCCGATAACAAGGTTTCATGGAAAAATCCAAGATGGCCGCCTTGTGGCCATATTGGATTTTCTATTCAGACCGAAAAAGGTATCTTGCAAAACTAGACCCTAAGGAGAATCTGTGTATCAAATTTGAGAAAGATCCATGCAGTACTGAGAAATGACGATAACTAAGTTTCATGGAGAAATCCAAGATGGCTCCCTGGTGGCCATATTTGATTTTCGAATCGGACCAGAAAAGGTAGATCCCAAGGCGAACCTGTGTACCAAATTTGATAAAGATCCATGCAGTACTTTCTGAGAAATCACGATAACAAGGTTTCATGGGGAAATCCAAGATGGCCGCCTTGTGGCCATATTGGATTTTCGATTCGGACCGAAAACGGTATCTTGCACAACTAGACCCCAAGGGGAACCTGTGTATCAAAATTGAGAAAGATCAATGCAGTAGTTCCTGAGAAATCGTGATAAAGTTTCATGGGGGGAAATCCAAGATGGCCGCCTTGTGGCCATATTGGATTTTCGAATCGGACCAGAAAAGGTTTCTTGCACAACTAGACCCCAAGGGGAACCTTTGTACTAAATTTGAAAAAGATCCATGTAGTAGTTCCTTAGAAATCGCGGTAACAAGGTTTCATGGGGAAATCCAAGATGGCTGCCTGGTGGCCATATTGGATTTTCGAATCGGACCAGAAAAGGTTTCTTGCACAACTAGACCCCAAGGGGATCCTGTGTACCAAATTTGCAGTAGTTCCTGAGAAATCGCGGTAACAAGTATTGTTTACGGACGGACTGACGACGGACGGACGACGGACGGACGGACGGACGACGGACCGCGGACGAAAAGTGATTTGAACAGCCCACCATCTGGTGATGATGGGCTAAAAAACAGACTGCATAGTAGATAATTATCTGGTGTGAAATTGAATAATTTTGGACATTTGCCGCGTAAACAGGCAACATTTGGAAGAAAAACGACGAACGCAAATGTCCAGTCATTTTGATTTTACCCATGGCCATAGGATTGGTATACAAACAGGCTCAAAATAAGCCTGAGATGATGCGCTCTAACGTTACGACACATCTGCTATTAATTTGTTGTTGTTTCGGAGAAAGTGTAGAAAATTTTGTAGTAGGGATTGGGAGCAGGACTCACTGTGGGTAGCGTTAAGCATTAATTTGGACTGTCAAAGCATTCTAAATATTTACTACGACCATGATGAAATGAAGCTTACGAATTTTTCAGTATCCAGTAGTCCTTTCCTGATGACTGGTCCGTACCGTACCCCACTACGAGCATACCGTGGTACACATGTGTGGAGTTACAGCCTGGATCGTCGTAAACACCGGACGAGTATAATGTAAAACTGGGCAATGAGGCATCGATAAGGGTTGCAACTGGTCCAACTAAGACGACGCATTGTTCGAGAACTGACTCGAAACCACTCCTAATTATTGCCCATCCAAAGTCTGAGCCTACCACAGCTGAAGGGCCAAACCGGCAGTTCCCAACCTGAAGATAGATAAATGGTCCCGAATCGATCATTCTCGAAGGCACATATACGATTGGCGATCAAAATTTGTACAGTTTCGTGTCGACTGCCGGTAAATTTGAAAATGATGTTCAGCAAAACTATAGATGTGGGAAAAATAATATACAAGCCTCTATTCCGACATTCTATAGTCAGCCATCGACCAGTAAATAATTTCCGAGACCATAATCCAAAGACCTAATTCATGCAGCAAGTTAAAAGAATAAATCACAGTGTACATAAAATAGGCTAGTTTCTTACACGAGAGAAGCAGCCAATGGTTTTCATTGACGCCGACAAGACATCATGATGTTCGACAAAATAAATCAAATCTGTATTTCTGATCAGTATTCTTAATCAATATGATTTTCCTTGTAAAGTTTCTATCCAGAGAATGATGTATGTCAGTCACACTTTGATCGAGACTGTTGGTAAGAACAACACGAGGACGTTGAATTGCATGCGTTTATACTGCCCACAGCCACGGATTAAGTGCAATTAGACACAAGTTAAGAAACGTAATGCCATAGATCTTGAACGCCATGCTCGTATTTTGCTATCAGCCTGCCATATGTATCGCTAAATTTGAGTGGAATGGAGAGACCGGGTGGTATAACCCTGTTTTACAATTTTCTGCAATAATGTTCGGTGAAGTTGATTAAAATCGTCACATATTACACAGGATCCTGCAAATGCTGCTAGGCGAGATATCTAGGTCACAAAGCAACATTACAGTCGAGAAAGGGATAGTTCACGATGTAGAAATTATAATCATCGAAATTGTTGTATCGAAATTGCGATGTCGAAATTGTAAGATTGGAGTGCATTGTGATGCTTTTCAGTTTTGCGCGAAAATCTCTTTTACTATCGTTGAATTGAGTAACCTTTTGTGGTTTACCTTATTTGTTATACAATATAATACCACTCAAAACTGCTGAACCTTCCTCGAAAATTGCATTTCCGAGATGAAACCCGAGTTTATGGGTTGCATTGTGACATCTAGCTGGGTGCATTGTGACGCCTAGCTGGGTGCATTTCGACACTTAGCTGAATGCATTGTGACGCCTATCTGGGTGCATTGTGACACATATATGGGTACATTGTGACACCTAGCTGGGTGCATTGTGACGCCTAGCTGGGTGCATTGTGACAACTAGCTGGGTGAATTGTGACACCTACCTGGATGCATTGTGACAGCTAGCTGGGTGCATTGTGACACCTACCTGGATGCATTGTGACAACTAGCTGGGTGCATTGTGACACCTACCAGGATGCATTGTGACAACTAGATAGGTGCATTGTGACACCTAGCTGGATGCATTGTGACAACTAGCTGGGTGCATTGTGACACCTAGCTGGATGCATTGTGACACCTAGGTGGGTGCATTGTGACAGCTAGCTGGGTGCATTGTGACACCTACCTGGATGCATTGTGACAACTAGCTGGGTGCATTGTGACACCTACCTGGATGCATTGTGACAACTATCTGGGTGCATTGTGACACCTATCTGGGTGCATTGTGACAGCTAGCTGGGTGCATTGTGACACCTACTGGATGCATTGTGACACATATCTGGGTACATTGAGTACACATCTGGGTGCATTGTGACGCCTAGCTGGATGCATTGTGACAACTAGCCGGGTGCGTTGTAACACCTACCTGGGTGCATTGTGACACCTAGCCGGGTGAATTGTAACACCTGGCTGGATGCACTGTGTCGGCTGTCAGATTGCTGCAACATACGTGTATATGGGTAATTTCCATTCGCTACAATAGAAGTTGGAATTGCGTCATTAATATCTTATGCCTGAAAACATAATAATGCATTTTGCTGACACTTCATGATCAATATAATGCTTTGCCTTTCGT
This sequence comes from Hanleya hanleyi, assembly GCA_036873755.1. NCBI lineage: Eukaryota > Metazoa > Mollusca > Polyplacophora > Lepidopleurida > Hanleyidae > Hanleya > Hanleya hanleyi. The sequence goes on along the minus strand of JAVTVY010026473.1, from coordinate 23,512 downwards.
TTAACATCTCCCATTGCACCCCATCGTTTGTGCCCCAGTGTACCCCAGAATCTGGCACATTACCTTTCGCGATTAGGTCAAATGAATGCATCTCCAAAAATCGATTGATATTGTCAAAATTTTAATCAATCCCTCATATTTCTATAATACTGAAACAACATTAAAAGATTACATTAACTTACGGGTTAGATATGCGCAAATATTTTGCTTTAATTTGTTAGTAGAACACGAAAATCCGGTTCGAAGCCACGGAAGCCGGGGGAGCCAATGACGTCATAAATTGGGCATGATGACATCATAAATAGGTCATTTTTATCCTTGAGTCACGATAACGTCGCAAATAGGTCAATTTTGTTTTTTCATTTTTTTTTATCTTTGAGTCCCGATTACGTCATAAATAGGTCAAGATGACGTCAACAATAGGTCGAGGCGACGTCATAAATAGTCATCTGATATATATAAAACGAAGAATTTCGGCTAATTGTGCAATACCAGTCTGTTCGGGGATTACCCCAGCTACAAACCCGAGATAGTCTTGCACTATGTTGCCCAATACAGCCGATACTCACAATCCTGAGATAGTCTTGCTATATGTTGTATATACATATTTAAGAGAGAGAGTATCCGTTCCAAATAACCCAGTTAGTAAATATACCGAAGTTGGACTGAGCGAATGTAGATACGAAATCGCCGTTCATTCCATCGCGTTCCTCGAGATGAGATCTTTAAATTATGTATTAAGCATTTTTCCTAACTCTATTAGTGTTCCCGCTATTAAGGTGAGAAGGCTTCGTGTAATAAGTAAGACTTACCGCTGGTGTCTAATGAGTGGTGGATCGGTTTGTTGTACATTGAGTTGTGTTATTAACTGCTATGTCGATCTTGTGTATTAAATCGAATCTACTTATATGAGGTTTTTATACAATGTTGAATCCAATATGAAGTTTTATTGTACGAGTCTACGTTAGGATGAAAGTCTTCGTTTATTACTGATAAAGTTACAAAGCATAACATGAAAAACTACACACATAAATACTTCGATTGTTAATTTCGCTTTGTTGAAATATGACAATCAAGATAAAGAATACATTTAAATGGATGATATATATTATGTTTGATTTTATCATTTTCTGTTTTTTTCGAGATATTTACATTTGTAATAAATAGTCCTATATTTAGAAGAATTATTTCATGAAATATTCAGGAAAATATGTATAATATATTCGAGCATCTCGTCTACCGCTGTCACTAGTGTCTGACCGACTGTCAGAAGCAGATGACACTGTGCCACGTACATATAATCCTGAGTCACCCCCCTTTGAAAGAATCCAATACGCAGTCTTGACGAGACCAATAACACTTTCCGACGAGTCCAATAACGCTTGCTCGCGGGTCCAATACGGTTCTTGGTACTGGACCGACAAGTGGTACAAATAAACGGTTTTCATTGGAATATAAAATTAAATGTATAATAATAGCAGTTATCAGCATGTAAAAGAGTTGGATAGTTATCATTCTTCTTTGTAGACTGTTCGACAACAATTACGGGGATTCTCCCGTATGCTGTTATACGAGTGAGTTGTAGATCCCCTTATTAACTGGCAGGTCGATCTCGCTTAAAATCAAATCGGTCACCTGATGTAGTACAATGAATTTTTTCTACTTTTACAATACCAGTCTGTTCGGGGATTCCTCCGTGCGATGTCACATAGCGTCACAGCCAGTGGTGAATGGTTTCACCATCAGCAATCACGAGATAGTCTTGCACTATGTTGTGCAATACAACTGATTTCATTATCATCTAATATATATAGAACGAAGAATTTCAACTAATTGTGCAATACTATTTAATATATAAGTATGGTGGTTCGAGAGAATCGAAGAGTTGAGAGTGACTGTCCGTTCCAATTAACCAGGTAAGTAAATACACCGAAGTTGTATTGATTCCTATGTTGTTCAGTGCTTATTTGTAAGCAGATTCCTCAGATATGGGCCTAGCATCCTCATTTCGTTTCCGAACACATTTTTTTTTTTACTTTGCCGATTTTTGTAGAATTTTCTATAAATTACCGATGCCGAAATCTCGGAAACTAAGACAGATAGAGACTCACGGCTTACGGCGTCGTATTCCTCTCGTATAAAAGTACAAAAAGATCCTATACAGTTTTATCGCGAAACAGTAACTTTTACCGCGATTAGACGATAGTTGCTGTCACGTAATTCGGCGATTTCTCGAGAAATAAGCGAAATAGGAGCACGCGGTTTGTGGCGTTGTATTTCTCGTATCGAGATCTATCGTAAAGTCCCTTTACGAATTTATCGTATCTCCGTAACTTTCGCCGCTATTCAGCGTCGAAATATGCTCTGTTTACTTACTTATCCGGATATGACTTATTTTGACTGCTGTCCGCGTCGATGACATCACGAAACTATTTATAGAAATTTAGAATATACACGATAAGATTGTCGAGTGCGGGAACGCGAAAAATAGGTCAACCGGAAATGATGTCGATAAAATAGAAAATTCTGTATATCTCCTGAAGGAAAGAGACTACAGAAGTGAAGCATACAGGCAATGTTTGGTTGTCATGGTGACGTCATCGTGACGTCACAGTATTATTTCCACTGTAGCACGAAGCTTACACCGTCAGATATTTTCATAATAATGCGGTAATGTGCGGACTTCTAAAGGACACGCCTGCGTAGATAATACCGAGAGTAAAGATGTAGCCGAATCCGACCCTTTGCCCGATATAAAGACCATACGTTAAACGCGGGAGGGTTGGGTGAAGTTGGCGAACTATATTGTTGCGTTCGACGACCTGATCGCGAAACGCGTGATCAAAGCCTAAACTTTACTGTTGTCAGAAGACGTGTATCTGAGTTAAAGCTTCCACGAAGGACAGGGTAAAATTCATGTGCGCCGCTGGAAGACGAATGAGTACAGAGGCAACAAAATCTATCCCACAAATGATGGACAGACATTGGACCTGTCTAGGTGGTCAATTTTGAAGAACTGTGTAGCGGACGTTGAGAAAACATTGAACGTTATCTGTTGCGCAAGTTAATATATGATAGACGCTGAGACGGGGTCACGTTTGTTCAACGATAATGGAAAGTGAACAAGTAGCAATGAAATGAATGTATATAGTGTTGTGTTCATCGACTCTTAAGAGGACGATACATCCGAAGAACATGAAACCATGAACTTGGAAAATGTCTGACATTGCTTCAAAAAAGAGACCATTAGCATTTATACTTCGCGGATAAATAAATAATGTCATTGTATATATAGCGTTGTCTTTTTATGTGCTCGTTTATGAGGAGGAGGAGGGGAAGGAGGAGGAGGAAGAAGGGGAGGAGGAATTATATGACTAGTATAAAATAGAGACAAACCAATACGAAGATTACAAAATAATCGTTCTATTCATCGACTCATAGCACTGCTTTACAAATAATGAGAGAAAATTATCATATGAAATACATCGCATTCGTTGTGGCTATCATTTCGACATCTAACCTTCCATTCAATGTTTATCTACAAATATTTCGACTGAAGTCTTTATTCGAAATCGAGGTTTTCGGAGTCCTCGCTGTCATTGCTTTCCTAATAGTCGTTGTTATTACTAACGCTTTCAATCAACTTATCGAATAAGCATTTCCGCATCTTAGTCGTCTGTCTGAGTGCTTCCTCGTAGTCTATGTCGTATGTCGTTTGTAGACTCCTCGTTGTTTTCAAAATCTCGTTATGAATATAGTCAGTTTGTAGCGTTTGTATGTTAGCAAGGAGATTGTAATATGTTTGACGTAAAGTCGTCATCATCGTTGGAATATAATCCTGCGTAACATTTTCACCAGACTCATCCTCGTCATAACCTTGGCTTTGCATATTGCTGTTTTCTCTCCCCAATCTCAACCCTACAATCTCTTGCGATAGGTTTACAGAACATCTCTTTCCACATGTTATATTTGACCCGTTTCCGCAAATCGGTAGGTTGATCTATTTCTCCAGGATGGATGAGTTCGTCAAAGTCACAACTCTTGTCATCTGAAGGGTATTTTCTCTTTCGACGTTCCATTCCGTTCCCGCTCCTATGCGTCATCTGCCTCTGCTGGGACTCGTCATCATCTTCATTCCGTTTGAACCACGGTGCATCTGTCTTCGTATATAATCCCTCTCCTACTTGATCATTCCCCTTAGCAGACCATAGTGGATCGTGAGATGGTATCACGTTAGAGAGAAACTCGTATGAATTGAATTTGTGGCGATGGATTATGAGTTGGGGTGGACGAGGCAGCAGTTGTTGATGCCTTTCTTCTTTCACAAGTTCTTCGTCACCTGATATTACATTGGTAGACAGTCTGTCATTTTCCGCTGTGTGGGGTTTTAAATCGAGGGACAGATATCCGTACGTACGAGATGTGGTTTCGTGAAATCTTGCTATGAAACACAAAATCTTTTGTGGGATAGATTTTGTTCGGCCTATGCTCATTCGTCTTCTAGCGGCGAACATGAATTTTACCCTGTCCTTCGTAGAAGCTTTAACTCAAGTACACGTCTTCTGACAACAGTAAAGGTTCGTCATTGATTACGAGTTTCGCGATCAGGTCGTCGATCGCATCGATATAGTTCGTCAACTTCACCCAACCATCCCGCGTTGAACGTATGGTTTTTATATCTGGCAAAGGGAGTCGGCTACATCTTTACTCTCGGTAATATCTACGCAGTCTCCTTTAGAGGTCCCCACATTACCGCATTATTATGAAAATTCGACGGTGTAGGTTTCGTGCTACCTTGAAAATAATAATGTGACGTCAAGATGACCTCACCATGACAATCAAACATTGCCCCTCTTTCATAGGTATGCAAAGCTGTATGCTTCATTTCTGTAGTCCCTTTCGTTCAGGAGATATGAAGATTTTTCTATTTTAGCGACGTCACTTCCGGTTCCGGCGTTCCCGCACTCGACATTCTTATCGTGTATATTCTAAAATTCCATAAATAGATTCGTGACGTCATCGACGCGGACAGCAGTCAAAAGAAGCCATATCCGGATAAGTAAGTAAACATATTTGAATAGCGGCGAGAGTTACGGAGATACGATAAATTCGTATAAAAGCTTTACGGTAGATCTCGTCGCTTATTTCTCGAGAAATCGTCGAATCACGTGACACAAATTATCGTCTAATTGCGGCGAAAGTTACTGTGGCGCGATAAAATTGTATAGGACATAGCACTGGACAACATAGGACTCAATACAACGAAGTTTTATTTACTTACCTGGTTAATTGGAACGGACACTCACTCTCAACTCCTCTGAGTCTCTGGAACTACCATACTTATATATTAAATAGTATTGCAGAATTAGTCGAAATTCTTCTCTATATATATATTAGACGATAATGAAATCAGTTGTATTGCACAAAATAGTACAATACTATCTCGGGATTGTTGGTGGTGAAGTCATTCACCCATTGGCTGTGACACTATGTAACATCGCACGGGGGAATCCCCGAATAGACTGCTATTGTACAAGAAGCCGAAATTCATTGTGCTACATAAGGTGACCAATTCGATTTTAAGCGAGATCGACCTACCAGTTAATAAGGAGATATACAACTCAGCGTATAACATCATACGTGAGAATCCCCGTAAATGTTCTCAAGCAGTTTGCAAAGTAAAATGATAACTATCCAACTCTTTTTCACGATGATAACAGCTATAAGTAGATCCGATTTAATACACGAGATCGACATAGCAGCTAATACAACTCAATGTACAACAAACCGATCCACCACTCATTAGACACTAGAGGTAAGTCTTACTTATTACACGAAGCCTGCTTCCCTTAATAGCGACAAAACAAATAGAGTTAGGAAAAAAGGCTTAATACATAATTTAAAGATCTCATCTCGAGGAACGCGATGGAACAAACTGCGATTTCGTATCTACATTCGCTCAGTCTATCGTCGGTATATTTACTAACCGGGTTAGTTGGAACGGATACTTCCTCTCTTAAGTATATATACAAGATATAGCAAGACTATCTCAGGATTCTGAGTATCGGCTGTATTGGGCAACATAGTGCAAGAGTATCTCTTGTTTGTTGGTGGTGAAACCGTTCACCCATTGACTGTGACGCTATGTGACTTCACACTGAGGTAATCCCCGAACAGACTGGTATTGTACAATTAGCCGAAATTCGTCGTTCTGTATATATTAGATGACTATTTATGCCGTGAACTCGACCTATTTTCGACGTTATCGCGAAGCAAAGATAAAAAACATGACCTATTTATGACGTCATCATGAACTATTTATTACGTCAATGGCTTCCCCGGCTTCCCTGGGTTCGAACCGGCTTTTCATGTTTTACTTTTGTTTTAATTAGTTGTGGCGATGACAATCAAACAAGATGTGGCATGGCAATATTAGCTTTCCATCAATTCCATCAATTCCTTTTGATACACAATGCAGCGGGACACCATCAGCCACCCAAAAGAAGATCTCATCAGCGCAGGAGGGGGGGAGTTGCAAATAGGATGAAGATGATGGATTACAAAGTCACGGAGTATCAGCTTTCAAGTTTTTCTTGTTCTGGAGTTTGGGGGAAAAGTTTTGTATAAAGCCCCATCCAGGCCTGGTAGGGTGAAAACTACATTTATACTTGATTTGATTTTATTTCACCAGAGCATAATAGGGCATAATTTACGACTATACATGATAGGCGGGATGAAAACCCCAAGGGGCTTGTTTTATCCCAAAATGATATAAAATTATATTGATCTATAATACCGGTGCAAAGTGGCAAATAAACATTAACTCATTTTTAAGTAAAAAGGAAAAAAATGCAAAAATATAAAATCAAACTTCCAACTTCCACTATAGCTGCTGAAAACGCACACAGCGGAAATGAAACTAGAAATCAGCTTTTCCTTTCAATAAATACGATTTTAAATGGAATTTAAATAAGGAGATAGATGTACAAGATTTGAGCTGGGAGGGTAATTTGTTCCATGTTCGAGAACCTTTTATTTTTGAACTATAAAATGATAAGTCTGATGAATAAATATGCCTATACAAATTAAGATTTGCTTGCCTAGTTGGATACCTGTGCACATGGGATAATTTTGTAGAATATACTTGAAATAGGATAGGTAATAACTCGTTGTGGTTATAAAATTAATCAACAAAGAGTAAAATCTGATAGTCATTTAATTGTTTCATAGATAAGATATTCAATTTGAGAAATAAAGGTGCAGTATTTTCGAGTTTAGATGAAAATGTAATTAATCGTATAGCCTTTTTTGCAAAATTACCAATGGTTTAAGATGTGTAATGTACGTGTTACCCAGACAATATTACAATATGACAGGTATGGAAATATCAGAGAATAATACAGAATGTAAAGTGTTTTTTTTGTTGAGGCAATCCCTAATGTGGTGCAGTATTCCAATATTCCTATTCAGTTTTTTCCGGATCTCTTCAATATGCGTTAGCCAGTTTAGTCTGTCATTAAAAAATACGTCAAGGAATTTAAATTGATCAAACTGCTCAATGTTATTTCCAGAAATAAATAGTTTTGGTGTTTTGGAAAACATATCTCTTAGTAGGTTTTATAAGCATGAATTTAGTCTTTTTAATATTCAAAGAGTGTTTGTTACTTGAAAACCAGTTGCACAATTTGTTAATTTCAAGAGACATATTCTCAAACAGTTCGTTTGGATCGTCGTCTGAGAGAATAACAGATGTATCATCTGCAAAAAGAATAATTTCTAACATATGGCTAGCTTCTACAAGGTCATTGATATAAATAAGAAAAAGTATCAGACCCAAGATCGAACCCTGCGGAAGTCTAACGAGAGATCCTGAAGGATCTTGGAGCCAACCATTGTCCGATAATTGTAAGCTAATGACAAGAGGATCTTTTTGTCCATTGTAACTGGGAACAAGCGATTGATTTGTAATTTTGTTTACAGAATTTCGAATCTGAGCGAAAAAGATCGAAAAAGGGACACTGGAAAACACCAAGATATCTTTCTAAGTTTCAGGAGTTTCAAGATTTCTAGAAACTGTACTTATGTCGGTTGTTATAGTACAAGACTACAAGTTAGTCTGAAAGTGATTGTACATGTACAGAGGATCCTTCGTCTTCGTTTTGTAGTATTTTTTTATTTTTATTTTTTATTTTTGCACGTGTCATCATTGGGTACAAATATCCCTTTGACACTTTGGCATGAGCTATGAAACATACTTAAGATTTTATAATTAGGAACGAATGCTAATTCTGTTCTGTTTACTGGGCTAGTTTGAGACATATCTTTTAAGATACCATGCTCGAAAATAGTAAGATGGTACAATACTTAATACTGAAGGGATCCGGTCCGCGCAGTAAATTTGAAACTTCTAAAGTGTCTGAATCCTGGTTATCTGCCTTGGATCGAAACATGCAGTAGTCTACAGTTGTCGAGTTGTGACGTTGTGTCACAAGAGTGACGTCCCTTCATGTAGCCGACCCCCGGCAGACGAAATAGTGGGGCAGTTCACTTGCAAACTGCTTGGACTAAAGAAAACTCGAAGAAATACTTTTTAATTTCGAATTATTTGAACTCCTTGAAATGGAAGGTGAAGGTACGGATATTCTCTATAGTCAATATATAGAATATGCCCCACCGTTTCATCCGCCGACTCTTGTGATGCAACGTCACAACTCCGAAATACCGTATTAATTTGAAGCGTACCTTGGATTTTCGAATCGGACCAAAAAAGGTATCTTGAACAACTAGGCCCCATGTGGGACCTGTGTACCAAATATCAGAAAGATCGATGCAGTACTTCTTGAGAAATCACGATAACAAAGTTTCATGGGGAAATCCAAGATGGGCGCCTGGTGGCGATATTGGATTTTCGAATCTGATCGAAAAAGGTATTTTGCACAACTAGACCCCAAGGAGAAACTATGTACCAAATTTGAGAAAGAGCCCAACAGGACTTCCTGAGGAATCACGATAACAAAGTTGCATGAGAAAATCCGAGATGGCTGCCTGGTGGCCATATTGGATTTTCGAAGGTATCTTGCACAACTAGACCCAAAGGGAAACCTGTGTACCAAATTTGAGAAAGATCCATACAGTTCTTCCTGAGAAAAGACGATAACAATGTTTCATGGGGAAATCCAAGATGGCTGCCTGGTGGCCATATTGGATTTTCAAATCGGACCAGAAAAGGTATCTTGCACAACTAGACCCCAAGGGGAACCTGTGTACCAAATTCGAGATAGATCCATGAAGTAAGTCCTGAGAAATCGCGATAACAAGTTTTCATGAGGAAATCCAAGATGGCTGCCTGGTGGCCATATTGGATTTTCGAATCGGACCAGAGAAGGTATCTTGCACAACTAGACCCCAAGGGGAATCTGTGTACCAAATGTGAGGAAGATCCATGCTGTAGTTCCTGAGAAATCGACATAACAAGGTTTCATGGAAAAATCCAAGATGGCTCCCTGTTGGCCATATTGGATTTTCGAATCGGACCAGAAAAGGAATCTTGCACGACTAGAGCCCAAGGGGAACCTGTGTACCAAATTTGAGAAGGATCCATACTGCAGTTCCAGAGAAACGACGATAACAATATTTCATGGGGAAATCCAAGATGGCTGCCAGGAGGCCATATTCGATTTTTGAATCGGACCAGAAAAGGTATCTTGCACAGCTAGACCACAAGAGGAACCTGTGAACCAAATTTGAGGAAGATCCATGCTGTAGTTCCTGAGAAATCGTGATAACAATGTTTCATTGGGAAATCCAAGATGGCCGCCTGGTGGCCATATTGGATTTTCGAATCGGACCAGAAAAGGTATCTTGCACAACTAGACCCCAAGGGGAACCTGTGTACTAAATTCGAGATAGATCCATGAAGTAAGTCCTGAGAAATCGCGATAACAAGGTTTCATGAGGAAATCCAAGATGGCTGCCTGGTGGCCATATTGGATTTGCGAATCGGACAAGAAAAGGTATCTTGCACAACTAGACCCCAAGGGGAACCTGTGTACCAAATGTGGGAAAGATCCATGCTGTAGTTCCTGAGAAATCGAGATAACAAGGTTTCATGGGGAAATCCAAGATGGCTGCCTGGTGGCCATATTGGATTTTCGAATCGGACCAGAGAAGGTATCTTGCACAACTAGACCCCAAGGGGAATCTGTGTACCAAATGTGAGAAAGATCCATGCTGTAGTTCCTGAGAAATCGAGATAACAAGGTTTCATGGGGAAATCCAAGATGGCTGCCTGGTGGCCATATTGGATTTTCGAATCGGACCAGAAAAGGTATCTTGCACAACTAGACCCCAAGGGGAACCTGTGTACCAAATTTGAGAAAGATCCATACTGCAGTTCCTGAGAAACGACGATAACAATGTTTCATGGGGAAATCCAAGATGGCTGCCAGGAGGCCATATTCGATTTTTGAATCGGACCAGAAAAGGTATCTTGCACAACTAGATCCCAAGGGGAACCTGTGTACCAAATTCGAGATAGATCCATGAAGTAATTCCTGAGAAATCGCGATAACAAGGTTTCATGAGGAAATCCAAGATGGCTGCCTGGTGGCCAGATTGGATTTTCGAATCGGACCACAGAACGTATCTTGCACAACTAGACCCCAAGGGGAATCTGTGTACCAAATGTGAGAAAGATCCATGCTGTATTTCCTGAGAAATCGAGATAACAAGGTTTAATGGGGAAGTTCAAGATGGCTGCCTGGTGGCCATATTGGATTTTCGAATCGGACCAGAAAAGGTATCTTGCACAACTAGACCCCAAGGGGAACCTGTGTACCAAATTTGGGAAAGATCCATACTGCAGTTCCTGAGAAACGACGATAACAGTGTTTCATGGGGAAATCCAAGATGGCTGCCAGGAGGCCATATTCGATTTTTGAATCGGACCAGAAAACGTATCTGGCACAGCTAGACCCCAAGAGGAACCTGTGAACCAAATTTGAGGAAGATCCATGCTGTAGTTCCTGAGAAATCGTGATAACAATGTTTCATGGGGAAATCCAAGATGGCCGCCTGGTGGCCATATCGGATTTTCGAATCGGACCAGAAAAGGTATCTTGCACAACTAGACCCCAAGGGGAACCTGGGTACCAAATTTGAGAAAGATCCATAAAGTAGTTCCTGAGAAATCGCGATAACAAGGTTTCATGGAGAAATCCAAGATGGCCGTCTGGTGGCCATATTGGATTTTCGAATCGGACCAGCAAAGGTATCTTGCACAACTAGACCCCAAGGAGAACCTGGGTACCAAATTTGAGAAACATCCATGCAGTTCTTCCTGAGAAATGACGATAACAAGGTTTCATGGGGAAATCCAAGTTGGCCGCCTTGTGGCCATATTGGATTTTCGAATCGGACCAGAAAACGTATCTTGCACAACTAGACCCCATGGGGAACCTGTGTACCAAGTTTGAGAAAGATCCATAAAGTAGTTCCTGATAAATCGCGATAACAAGAAATTGTTTACGGACGGACGACGGACGGACGGACGGACGGACGACGGACCACGGACGAAAAGCGATTTGAACAGCCCACCATCTGGTGATGGTGGGCTAAAAATGTACTAATACAGTATTTCTTCTCGCAGCTACTAATTTGTCGTGAAGGGACAACACAGCTAAAAATGTGGAGTGCTTCTCCTGAAAACCGTACTGATTAGAACAGATTATATCGTATTTTCCAAGTAAATGGACATTTTAGAGACTAATAATTTTTCGACAATTTTGCTGAAACAAGGCAAAACCGAAATAGGACGATAGTTCTCAAATAGGTTTTTTGTTCCATTTTTTTACAGGGGTGTCACTTCAGCCCCTTTCAAAAGATCGGGAACTACACCGAGTCTGAATGATAAGTTAGTAACATGACATAATGGTAAATTAATCAGACTAAATACAGATTTGACAAGCGAGATACGTACGCAATCAATCCCAGAGGCGGAGTTTTTCAAGTTATTTACAACGTCTGCCATATCCTTCGTAGTACAGGGTTCCAGATGAAACTCATTGACATGTCTATTCTTTGTATTCGTTCGCTGACAGTGGAATTGTTTCCGCTAACTTGGTTGCTACAGAGCTAAAATAATCATTAAAACCGTTCGCAATTTTAGAAGGATCCGAGGTATCACTATTATTAACGTTAAATGTATTTGGCAAGCTGGTGGGGTTTTTTTGCGGTTCATTAGGTTGTTTAATACTTTCCATGTACCTTTGATATCATTGTTACACTGATTAAATTTGTTTTCATAATATAATCACTTCGCTAACTTTAATGTATGATTCAATCTATTCCTATACTGTTTATATTGACGGATAATTTCCATATTAGTACCTTTTGTGTTGCCTGTAAAGTTTGTTTTTTTCACGAATAGAGATAAGAATACCATAAGTTATCCAGGGTTTTCTAATTTTGAACTTTGAGGCTGTTGATGAGACAACAGGAAAACTCTCGTTGTACGCGAAATTGAATTTATCAGAGAACATTTCGAAAGCTTTATTAACATCGCTGGTTTCATTAGTAACATCGCTCCAATCTATATTTTTAACCCTCTCTTCAAAAATTAATATTTGCTCCTGATTAATTCTTCTAAAAGTAAATGTGTTATCAGTGGACGGCGGGATGAATGACGCTTTGTTTTCCAGAAAAAAAAACTGGAAAATGGTCGGTTATGTCTGAAAGGAGAATACCAGACATCAAGTTATCTTCATGAAAATTTTGAAATACATTGTCAATCAATGTCGCCGAATTAGCTTTAACCCGAGTTGGTTTTGTTATCTTAGGAAAAATGTAGTGTGATTTCATTATTTCCAAAAACTGCCTGGAAGGTTCATGTTTATCAGTTTTAAATAAATCAATATTAAAATCCCCCATAATGATACATTTATACTTCGCGCATGCGCTTGCTACACCTAGAAGAACCTAATTAAATGATTTTTATCACTATATTTGTTTTACAGAAAATTCACTGTTTATGCCCAGGTTAGTCTTCTTAAAAAAATCTTAAATTTGTGTATTTGATTGAGTTATAGCGATCTTAAATCAGTCTATTCTGTGCCTCACGGCGTGTGCATTTTTTTACAGAATGACAACGAGCTCGTGAAGCTCGAAAGAAGCAATTGGTGCTAGCACTGAGCTAGTGTTATCCACCTGTGACAAATTGAATAAAAGTCTTTACCTAAACTGTGGTTTCGTGGAATATTATTTACTGTTCGATGAGTGAATATCTCAGACTTAATAACATTGTGAATTGTTGTTTATGCTATAATTGCAGTTCAAACTCGATGTGGATTGTGATGGCAAAGAAATCTCAGTTTATTTGTTTTTACCCCATGCCAAGTTTGACCGAAGGGTATTGTCTGCTTGCTTCGTCCGTCTGTCTGTCTATCTTGCTTGTTGTAGTAGCGTTGTGTGCCTAGGCTAGCAACACCTACTGCGATATAGGCCTAAAATATCCCCCATTAAAATCTTCCCTCCATTCCAACCCGAATTTTATATTTAGTATGTCTCGTTCGTTCTAAATCTCAACCCAGTCTGACGATCTCAGAGCATGCAACGGAGCATGCCAGTTCAAGCTCCTGGCCAAAACCGGTTTGGAGCAATCTCCTGGCATGTACGATTTATTTCGAGGTAACAGGGCTAGCAGTTTGGATCGTAAAGCTATCCCTGCAACACCCCTCCCCGTTTTCTTTTTGGCGAAGGTGTTACTTCGCCTAGATAGAACCCTTCTCGTCGCAGGCAACCGCCGTTCTAGCGCTGCCAACGATTACTAAAACACGAGACAAAGACGTGAATTCTCCATGTTATATCACATGTGTCAAAATCCGTAACATGCAGTGTACAAAAGTACACTGCGCTCTAAAAATACCCAACTTCAATAAAATGGTAGCCATCCCACTAGTCCAGTCTTATTACCAGACTGTCTATAATTACACCCAAACCCACTAAAAATCTCGCTCAAATGGTCAGTCTCATGGGGCCGATCATTTTATTTCTCAAAAATATAATCGGCGGGCCAGCCTACCAGCTTTACGGCCCAAATAAATACAATCGGCCGCATAGGTCTGCTCACTTTAATTCTTGAAAATATACTCTGCAGGCCAGCCTACCAGCTACATGGCCGCAATAAATACGAGAACATTATTCAAACCAGGACTAGTATCTAGACTATAAATTGGCAGGCCAGCCTACCAGCTACATGGCCACAATAAGCACCAGTCCGTCATGAAATCCACCACTGGAACAAGCCTATAAACTACTGGCTATATATTGAGTTCCCCATTCTCCCTCCCCTAATAATTTCAAGGCTCGCATTCGTCAGCAGCCAACAATTTCGAGTGGAAGAGCCCTTCCAGGGCGTACACACGAAGAGTCAGAAACGTGTGCGCGCACTACACGCTTCTGATCCCAATGTACATACGCTCCCGCAAACGGCTACCCACCAGAGAGAATGTTTGCAGAGGAAACAACCATAATTGCTACACCTCCACAGATATCAAGCTCACACTCACAAAATCGTTGAGCTCAGAACTAGAACAGGGTTGAGACTATAATCGAATAGTGACGCATGTATTCACTCCCGAGTGGTGGCTATCCTGCCCCACCGGATTCACAATAAATCATAACTCTTTCTACAAGATATCGGATAGACAACTCTCCTCCGGGCTTCATGGCGAAGGCATGGGATGAAGAGGGACGTCTTCCTCAACCCCAGGTCTCCGACATCGCTAACCGCACTATACATATTCTCATACTATATCTTTTCCAAGTCACTCCATATATTAACTTCACTACATAAACTTCCATGAACGTGCCACATAGCTTAACACACACAGAAAAACCCACAAAGAACACAGTTATACAATCTCAAACAGAAGTCACATAAAAACGCGAGTGACGCGTATATCTATCACACAGAATCTTCACACACAGAAATTATCTAATCACACAGCAACCATCGAACCCAGGCGTCCAGCACCCGGTTCCCTCACACAGATTACATAAACACACCTAGTTCATCACAACGCATCATCATATTCTCCCATAACACACTACACGTATAACGCCGCAATGCAAATCACAATTTCCGAACAACATCCAACTTCCGAATACACACCAGAGTTCTCCAACACACACCAATAGTTCTAGAACAATAGTTCCAAAATACACATTACATTACACAACACATTACGAACGATTTGGGTCTAGAATTTTATGTATTTTTTTTTTTTGAATTCCACAATGCCTCAAAAAACATCCTGTACAACAAAACCAAATCAACCCCCAAATAGGATAATTTCACACAGAAAATCAAAACCAAATACAATATATCCGTCACTGCATACACGTGATGGTACACATCCATATATCTCCACCAAGCCGACACTATACTACATCGCTTCAGACGCATACACAAAATGCGTCACCAATGGCCCATCAACTAACTTCACCATTTATCAGTTACTGGCAGAGCGAAATGGAGCCCACATTGAACAAGTCACCATTCCATGAAAATTCAAACTGCAAAAACCTTGGTATCTCCAATAACCACGGTTTTATCCCTAAAATCCACAACACATCCATAGGCTGATAGGAAGTCGAAGCCTAGCAACAGGTCGTCAACCAAGGGTGCCACCACTATATTTCCAATACAGTGAAAATCGGAGATGGATAATGGGACCTGCCGAACTAGCATTCCCATACTGGTCATTCCTCGAAATGCACCAGTCAACCGAATAGGCGAAGACGACAGCCCCTGAAGACCCAACCTAGCAAATAGATGTTCACTCATGACGGTGACTTGGGCGGCCGTGTCTATCACAGCAGTCACCGGCACAGACCCAACCTTAACTGGAACGGACATCGCCCACCCCTGGGAACGAGACAGAGTAACATACCTGACTGCTGCAGTAAGTTCAGTAACACCTGCCTCGTCTCCCGTGGACGACCCCACACCGCCATTTGCAGTTGCTAATTCAGCCCACCCATCTAAACTACGTCTAACAGGACAAAAACGGCTTATGTGACCGGGTTTACGGCACGAGTAACAGAGTCGTGGTGGACGGAAGGGTCGCGATGACCGACGGCGAGGGGACCTCTTATTTATCCCTTCCCCTTCTGCCTTACAAGCATCAGGAAAAGCCTCCCCCACTGAATCGACATTAACAGTCCTACATGTAACCGTCTGAAAACTCAAGTCTCTCAGATTATATCGTGAGGAGTTCACATAACTCAAGGCTTCCGAGATTGTGGTGGGGCTCTTTTCCAAATCTCACAGCCTGTATTTCCCTGCATCCCCTGAGAAAATGTTCCACCGCTACTGACTCAATAATCTTTTCCGGTGCATTCGGATACCCGTCCCTTGCCAACCTTGCGCATCTAAAAGCAAACTCCTCTAAAGTATCCGCGGAACCCTGCACTTCCGCCTGCAAACGCTGCCTAACTACACGCGGAGGTTCCCTACTATTATAATGGCATTCCATTGCTTTGAGGAGCATATCAAACGAGGCTTTGACTGACTCCGATTGATAACTGTAAAACACCATGGCATCGCCATGAATACAGTCCGTCAATTTCTTAAGACACTGGTCTTTGTCCCACTTTCTACTTTCAGCTTCCAACTTAAATTTAACCCTAAATGGAACCCAGTCCCCTCTGGTCCCTGAAAACACTAAAGTCTTGGGAAGCCGGGGACTTTGGCTACGGTAGCGTTCTCGGGATACATGTCGTTCGGTTGATCTCGATCTGGACGAGCATTCGCTACATTTACTAGGAGAGGCCTCAACCTCCCCCTCGGTATCAGTAGCGGACACATCGGCCAGATTCCCATTATCTATATCCCCTTGGAGATATTGCCCCCCTACCATAGCATTGTCTAAAAACAATCCATTTCTATTTATTGGGCATTGGAAGTTCGGAGCTGAAGTGTGGCCACTGAGCGGTAACTGATGAAATACATTATTTACATCCCTAGCCAGACCAGTGTCCAGTCCTGCTGTTCCATTTAGATCTAATGGACATGGGGGGTCGGGAAGGGTAGCTGGTACATTCACTTGAACATGTGGTTCATTTTGATGAACCGGGGCTGCATTCAGTTGATTTGCAGTCTCTCCCTCACCCTCAATCAATTGTTCAGGTCTATTATTTACGACAACAGGAGTTGGGTCCGCCTGACCAGCGTCCCCCGTTGTTTGTTCAGAGATCGCATGTGATGAAATCTTGCTTGGAGCACTAAGCAATGTAACAACCGTCCTCATATCTAAACCTACTTGTTCCATCTTATCATCAACTTGTCCTACTTTAGTTTTTACTTGTTGACCTAGTTGGCCAACTTTAACATCCACTTGTCCTACTTGTTGACCTAGTTGTTGACATTGTACCACTATTTTCTCATCCAACTGGCCTAACTGAAGCTCGTATGCCTTGACATCGTCATGCAACTGGCCCATTTCTACATCCAATGCATTTACTTGAGCCGTTATTTCAACTTTCCATGATCCAATGATTTCTTCAAAACGACGGTCAACTAAAGCATTAATGTATTCCGGACTTCCCGACAAGTCTAAACCTAGTATCTGCCCATCTAGCACCAGATCGGCTACATGCCCGGCACTAAACTGAGTCGCCTGCATAAAATGCTTAAAACTAAGCAACCTGCACTCTTCCTGCAAGGCTACCACACGTGCACTTCGACTACTTCCCACCCCTTTCAATTTTTGCAGTGCTTCCTCTGTGGCCACTGACACATCAATGGGCCCTAAATCTGCCATGTTAACAAAAGTGGAACGATATACGGTATATGCAAACAAGTCCAAAAAAATAAGGAATACCCAATCAAAATCTAGTCAAATAAATTCAAATATATCAGACTTTCAGTGAGTTTCCTTCTAGAAACTCACTAAAGCAACTGAAAGACAGCCCACATTGGTATGTCCACTACAAAACAACAAATCTTACACCAAAATAAATAGCAGTGTCAACTCCTCACACTCAGTTTCCACTCCAGAAACTCATTAAAGCAGAATACCGTGTACCTCGTTATGTCCCCTAGGGAACACCAAATTGGACACGAAAAATGAAAAGCAGTGTCAACTACTCAAATTCAGTGAATGAAAACAAATATTTAGACATGTGCAGGTTCGAGTTCAAACTGACGAAACACTTTTATGAACCAAATTAATTGTGCCTAATCAGCCATATCCATTAGTAAAAAAGAAAAAGAACAAGACCCATCTCTAGAACAAGTGCAACACGTGTTACCACACAGTCAACACGCTGTTGCAACTTCTCTATTAATCTTGCACTATTTCAATTTACAACTAATTATGAATAGGGCACTAAAGAAACCCAGGGTGGGTCTGGGGGGGGAGGAAAAAAATCAATTATCAATTGTGCCCGGAAAACAAAGTCAGGCCACCTGTGCTTAAATTAACACAGTTTTCCGTGCCTGGAGGAATACAACACAGAATACAAACTAGATTTTAAACTCGACCACATCGAGGAGTCAATAACTCCGAGTTGAAATACAAACAGGAAATAGCCCGTCTCGAGATGGTAAACTGCATCAAAATTTTAACTCACTCGCTCAACATCATGAACAACCTTCAGTCTATCATTCAGACCCCTCAAGGATGAACATAGGCAAGTTCCCATTCAATTAAATTTCATAGCTTAATTTCCTAAACTGATCCAAGAGAAGGGAGAAAACAGACAGGATATATAAATTATTAACTCAATTCAAAAGGATTGAAGGAAGTCGGATTACTATTGTCGCAGTAACAACACCATGGCTTCGCCATGAATACTATAGTATATGGCAGCGACAACACCATGGTATCGCCATGAATGTGGCTCGCATGACTGATAATGCCCCAAGCTGTCAACTGAGCAATCAGAATCATGTATTGGACAACCAAAATGTAGGCAATATATATATATTATTTAGCCGACCAGTTGACAGCCGACAAACCGTTCAAAAAAAATGTATATATATATATCTTGAAACAGAAAAAACGGGTTTCGCTTTTATCAGGACGGGAAAAACGTTAGCAGAAGACAAAGTCACATTGACCCGCGAACAATCTTAGCATTTACTTTTAACGCACAATTGTATTCAAACTACACATTTCTCATAAAGGTCGGCAAAATCTTCAAT
Source organism: Hanleya hanleyi (assembly GCA_036873755.1). Classification (NCBI taxonomy): domain Eukaryota; kingdom Metazoa; phylum Mollusca; class Polyplacophora; order Lepidopleurida; family Hanleyidae; genus Hanleya; species Hanleya hanleyi. The sequence continues at coordinate 4,305 of JAVTVY010026473.1, read as the reverse complement.
CTCAAACCAAAGACCCATAAATACTAACACATAGCAGAAATCTCACACAAAAATCAATCTCAATTCAATCGTACAGAAACACATAGACAACACCACACAGTAACACCTGGAGTGACAATGGACAAAAACTTCCATAAAAATATGATTCTCCCCGATATACAGGCTCTATATGATAACCCCGTAAAAATATTTGACAATTGTATAACTCTGCCAGGCTCAAATTGCATTCAATATCACTGAGTCAATTTATCTGGTTGTTACCAATCCACTGGCCACGAACGGCCAAAATGCCACTACTAATAACACTTCGCGTTTATCACAGAATAATAATGCTGTATATACGACGACACCAATTGCAATAAATGAATAGAGTAAATCCACTATTCCCAAGAACTGTTGACTAGTTCAACTGGCTAAATACCAGGAATATATTTAATAGTACGGGCCGAAATGAACACTTCGAGTCCCTCAAAGAGACGAGCGATTAATTGCCCCATTACACAGATCTATATATATACTGTTGACAGTGCTAAATTATACCGCATTGGCCGTACTATAATAACACAGTGTGCCTATCACAGGTTAATAATACGGGTACTGTATATACAGCGACACGAAGTTTATTGAATGCATACGACCGATGCACTGTTTACGAGAAATGTTGGCTAGCTCAGCCGGCTATATACCAGAAAAATATTTGATAGCGTGGACTGAACTGAACACACTAGTTTCATAACGAAAGACGGGGAAAGTGGCTAACCGGCCCCTACATGTATATCACACAGACCAGTGTGATCATATTGTCAAATTTCACTATCGCGTAGCTAGCCTATCGGCCGAGACAAAAAGACCTGTCTAACACAATACACAGCCTGCCAGCCGTGAAAAGATTTATACAAAATTATCGCGACCAGAATAGCCCAATATCAGGATGACCGACTCCCGGTAAACAATTCTACATACACTCAACCTGTGCAAAGCCGGCCAAGAAAACAGGGAAGGTGGGGAACGCGAAGTGAGAGGACAAATGGCCGACTTCCACACCGCGTTTGTTTACCGAGATTTTCGCAGCCTGGTTTACAGGCGTAAATCCTCAACCGTATCAATATTAATTTTATCTCTGATCACCAGATGTAGTAGCGTTGTGTGCCTAGGCTAGCAACACCTACTGCGATATAGGCCTAAAATATCCCCCATTAAAATCTTCCCTCCATTCCAACCCGAATTCTATATAGTATGTCTCGTTCGTTCTAAATCTCAACCCAGTCTGACGATCTCAGAGCATGCAACGGAGCATGCCAGTTCAAGCTCCTGGCCAAAACCGGTTTGGAGCAATCTCCTGGCATGTACGATTTATTTCGAGGTAACAGGGCTAGCAGTTTGGATCGTAAAGCTATCCCTGCAACATTGTTAAAGTAATATCTGTTGAATTATTGCTAGACTTTCTATATTCACTGTATTGCATATACAACTCACGATAGGTCAGAGGCCAAGTGAAGAGGACTGGCCTAGACCCATTTTATCTAGGTCAGATTTGAGTATTGGTGATAACTTGAAGGATTACATCAAGGCTCTCCAAATTAATACTACATGCGCAACTGGTGACTGACTAGAAGTCTTTCCAATCTGATTGACCTTGTCCTATTTCATCAATGTCAAATTTTAGTTATTTGCAGTATCTCAAGGGATCATAGCTCGGCTCTCCAACTTAAACTTTTAAGATTGATAACTTTTGAAGGATTGCGTCTCTTCAAATTCATATTACACATGCAACTGGTGATTAATTAGAAGCCTATTCAAGTTGACCGAACTTGACCTATTTCGCATCATTAACAGCCTCACAATTGCGACAAGATTTCAGTTTTAAATACTAATACAGATGGACCAACATGCGGATCGACGGACAGTTATACTTACTCTGGCCTCGTAAGGATATGTCACATTCGAGTCTATCCCGCCGTCCGCTATATAAGAGAAACATTTTTCCGGAGTTCCACCGTCACAGCCAGCATTTCCTGTGAAGACAAGCAAACTTATTTGCTAAACACTTGAGTGTATCATTCGATACAATACAAAAACCTGCAGGTGTATATGGAGCCATTTACGAACCTACAATACAAAGGGTTGCACGTGTATGAAGAGCGATGTACGAACCTACAATACAAACAGCTGCACGTGTATGTAGGGAGATGTACGACCTACAATAAAACAGCTACACGTGTATGTAGGGAGATGCAACGAACCTACAATACAAACAGCCACACGTGTAGGTAGATGCAAGAACCTACATCAAGAACAGTGTTTTCCGCTAGATGCCCACATTGCAGATTCGAATCCAGCCAGTGTCATAGGAATTCCCATTTTGTCGCTACAGGACATGTATTGCTTTAAATATAACCTTGATGTAACCGGAGCATATTCAAGGCAAGATTGACCTCAAAAGTCCAAGGTCAACTGACCTCCAGATATTTCCGGAGATTACCGGAGATTCCCGGTATTTCAGGCGAAGCGTATATATACAAGCGTATATTTGGAGTCTCATTGCCCTCGGATAAGGTAATACTAACGACTCTATACAGCATAATCCACACTAAAGAGGGTATGTATAACTATCAATGCATTCACGGCCCTACACACATTTGACGTATCAGAATCAAACGCGTTAAAACGGCCCCAAATTGATGACGTCACGGTAATGCTCAGCCCAGTAGTTGTATATCATGCAAATAACATTGAAGTGACCGAGGAGTCTTCAAAGTAAAGTTGACCTCCAGCAAATGTCAACCGCACGTGACGACATGGCCAAAACTAACACTGACTCCTACTCATGGACATTCCCGGAGATTACCGGATATTAACGGAGAGGTGAATTAACATTAAAATAACTCAAGTAGATCTGGGGACTCAATGACCTTTCCAGAAATGATATGCAAAAATGAAAGGCCAATAAGCCCCATTTCCCATTTTACTACTGCTGCGGATACCGGTGTTTTGTTTCTGCACTGATGGCAAACTCCTGTATGTTCTGCGATTATTTAGGCATTTACATATATAAGATTTTATGATTTTTGGGACCCCGTCCTAAATATTTGTTTTATCCCTTAAGTAGGGCGAAACTTACCACACTATACACTTGGGTCAAGCTCCATCAGAAAATGCAAAAGAAAAACCCAAGATGGCCGAAGTGATGACGTAACAGTTACGTCATTCTGAAAAGTGCATTTCTTGGTCGATTTTTCGGTCAGATTTTTCGATTTTTTTTTATTTATGTCATTTCTTCACAAAAAATGCATGATGAATTAGCAAATAATAGTCTGATGAGAAATAAAATAGTTTCGCCAACTTTTTCTCGACGAAAAGCAGAAATGTGGAAGAAAAATGACGAAAGGTTGGCAGTGTTACCAGAGAAATGAATCCAGTTTCTTTATGCAGCACATATAGGGCTGAATTCCATCTTATTGTAACTAGTCCTTTTTCACATTAAGAAGAAAACGGTATGGTTTCCTACTCCCTTCTCTCCGCCTCCCTCTTTCTTGGAGTGGACACCCGGACTAAGAGGTCACGTTTTAAAAAATAACATTCCAGCAACAAGAACATCATCTGGTAAGCACATCTATTTATTTTCTTTACCTATAATTCAAAACAACCATGCTTATTTCTATTCCCCGTGATGAATAGTTCATTTTATGGATCTGAAAAATCTAATAACGAAATTCAAGCGATGAACAGATTTGTTGCTATTAACTGATAGCGGTGCCCCTTCTACCCTTCCTTCCCCACTTCCGAAATGTGTACAAGACACGTGTGAATGATATGCCTAAAGTGGTCTCCACTCAACCAGGTCAAAATATAGCAACGTATAACAATATTTAGAAGGTTGCATTTAACCTAAACAAACATTTCTTCACCAAAATAATTTCGTCAGGCGAAAGTACTTAACTCTACCTGGCCTGGGGGGGCATTATGGCCCCCCTACCAAACTTTCTGCACTATCTCCGGAACGACGAAAAATGGAGTGCTGAAACTCATGGACTTTATAGTTTATCATATTGGGGTCATTTTTAGCCCATTTGCATTTAGGATCATGGGTAAATTCCAGATGGCGGCCACGTGGTGTACCAGAAAAGTGATGTTTTTGTCACATTTCTTCAAAATTTCTGCTTTTTCGTGATGAAAAGTGGACAAATACTATTTTATTTCACATCACATTAATATTTACTAATTTATCATGCAGTTTTTGCGGAGAAATTGCATAAATAAAAAATTCGGAAAATCCGACCGAAAAATCGACAAAAAATGCCGTTT